>JAVSCE010000704.1:0-43240 GCA_032199065.1 Smutsia gigantea
TAAAGAAGAGGTGGTACATATACACAATGGAATATTATTCAGCCATAAGAAGAAACAAATCCTACCATTTGCAACAACATGGAAGGAGCTAGAGGGTATTATGCTCAGTGAAATAAGCCAAGCCGAAAAAGACAAGTATCAAATGATTTCACTCATATGTGGAGTATAAGAACAAAGAAAAAAACTGAAGGAACAAAACAGCAGCAGACTCACATCACCCAAGAACGGACTAATAGTTACCAAAGGGAAAGGGACTGGGGAAAATGGGCGGGAAGGGAGGGATAAGAGGGAAAAAGGGGCATTACGATTAGCAAATGTAATGTTGGGGGGGCACGGGGAGGGCAGTACAGCTCAGAGAAGACAAGTAGTGATTCTATAGCATCTCACTACGCTGATGGACAGAGACTGTAATGGGGTTGGTGGTGGGGACCTGATGAAGGGGTAGTTTAATAATCGTAATATTGCACATGTAATTGTAAATTAATGATAATAAAATAAATTATATTAAAAATAATAATAATAATAATAATAAATAGAAGTACACGTAAAAAAAAAAAAGAAGTGGGGGAGAAATGGAAAAATCTTTGTAAATGGGGTATTCTACATGCCAGTTGTACAAACAGCAGTCCCTAAGAGCTTTTGTTAATGCCAATTGTCCTCCTCACTTACTTTCCTCCCGCCTAATGTGCCCTGGTGTCTATAGCAGCCATTGAGCAAAGATGTCTAACCTTGTCTAGCAAAGAATACATGACCCTGGGCTGTTGCCATAATTTATCAGACCTTAAGCACAGAGCCATCTGAGTAAATCTTCAACCCCTCATGGCCTACCCTAAAAAGAAACTTGACCTTTTAGGGCATATCCAATGCTTCCTCTGAAGTCTTTGCTGCAGTATTTTCAAAACATTTTCATGTCCAGCATAAAAGTCAAAACAGGTTTCATTTTTGTTGTGTCTCAGAATTTGGATGCTAACGTGTGAAAATAGAGCATTTTGCTTTAAGTATGGATGCCAGAGACTTAATTTCCAAAAAGAGAACAGATTTTAGCATCAAGTAATAAATTTGAGTCGCAGTAGCTTTTTGGACATGGCCTTCTGTGAGAGAGGACAGCGAAGACCCGGAGGATTCACATCAAAAAAGATAAAGCAGGGATAAATGATTTACAATAGCATTCATTTCTGATCTGGAAAGAGTATTTGTTTGCTTGTTTAATGCTTGTTTTAACTTTGATTTCCTCAAAAGGTTTTTTAGGAGGGAGGATCTTCTACTACCTGTATCTGCCTGAAAGGAGATAGGGTGCTTCTTTTTTTTTTTAACATTAGGATGTTTATGAAAAGAAAAAAATTATTTCATCTGCACTGGTTTGATCAACCTGGCTTTGAACAGGTTTTCAGAAACTATGCAAATTAGCTTCAGTTTCCTAGCCCAAAGCCCAGAGTTCCCCCACCTCTGGAAATGCCAGATACTCACAGTCATTGCAAGGAACCGTCTCACTCAGCCTGGCACCAGAGCGTTCCTGCACACCAGATCTGCCCTAGGTCTCTGGGGAGGTACTGCTCTTTCTGGGTGGAGTGGGCAGTGGGGCGGGGACAGACTTTATCCAGAACCTAGCAGTGAATGGTTCTCAAAGTCTCTACATTCAGATGCCTGCAAGAGGGTGTACACTTAATTATACGCATGTGTGAAGCAGGCCAGGTGTGAGAAAGTAGTGGTAAGCTGTTTGTCTTTCAGAATGAGGAGGAAGGAAACAAAGTGTCCCGGGCAGACACAGAGCAGATAAGAGTTTTAGTTGACCCCTCTATTTTCAGCTCCATGCATTACTTGGCCTTCCTTGGTACATGGAACCCCAATTCTGAAGGCTTTCTGGGTTCTGTAGAAATCAGCTTGCTTCTCCCCCGTGATGGCTTCTTCTGGCTGGCTAAGTCAGCTGCCACTCCCCTGTCTACTTACCAGCTTCAAAAAATTGACAGTTCTTTGCAGATCTTTTTCTTTTGCTCTTTTTGCTTTTGGGAGCTTATAATATTGAAAACCCCTTTAGAGTCCATTTGAGTGAAGTTTCTGGAGGGAGCAGAAGTAAACTCATGCATCCAATCTGCTATGCAAAATTAGAATTTTTAGTCAATTCTTCTTCTTTTCTTAAGGACCTCTGTTACAAAGAAGTGGATGAATTATAACCCCGGGTTTACAATGCACTACCCCCACTGGTTTTTGCATGGCCTTAACTTACGCATTTTAACTACTTAGCTAATATGAAGACCACCTATGATCCTTCTATCCAACTTGAGAACGAAAGCATTACCTGTATCTGACATCTGGCTTGGTGCTCATCTTCCATCCCCATTCCCTGACTCTCCCTTTCACTCCAAGGTAATCACTATCTTGAATTTTTGTATTTATAATGGCAATGCTTTAATATACATAATTAAATCATATGTATATCCCTGGGCAATAGATTGTCTTTGTAGTCATTTTACTTCTTTTGAACTTTATAGAGAGAGGATCATACCATACACGTAACCTCCTTGGTTTGCTCAACACTGATACTAAAATTTTTCCATATTATTTAAGATTGTAGTTCATTCATGTTCTCTGCTGAATAGTAGACTATAATTTACTTATCCGTGCTCCTGTTGATGGTCATTTAGGTCGCTCTTTTTTCCTGCTATTGGAAACAGTGCTGCTGTAAACATTCTTAGATATGTCTCCTATTGTACCTAGAAGTGGAATTGCTACATTGTAGGGTATACAAACATCCAAGTTCGCAGTATTATGCCAAATTGTTCTGGCCAAGTGGCAGTACCGATTTGCACTCCCATTAGTGAAGGATAAGGTATTCTGTTCTTCTCTCCAGCACTTGTCAGACTTTTTACTTTTTGCCAATTGAATGAGTGTAAAGCAGCAGCTCACTGTGCTTTTGGTTCCCTTTCCCTGATTGCTGATGAGGCTGAGCATCTGTTCATGCGGATGTGGGCCATATGTGCTTCCTCTTCTGTGAAATGTCTGTCCATGTCTCCTGCCTGGTTGCCTGTTGAGTTATTTGTTTTTTCTTCTTATTTATTTGTAGTTCTTTATATACCAATCCTTTGTCAGGCATGTGCATTGCCAAATACCTTCTCCCAAGTTGTAGCTTGTCTTTTCATTTTCCTTAAGGTGACTTTTAATGAACAAAAGTTCTGCGTTTTAATGTTGTAAATTTGTCATTTCTTTTATCGTTAGTGGTTTTTGTGACCAGTTTAAGAAACCTGTGCTGGCTGTTTGCCTGTTTGCTCTCAGATTTATTCCGTGCCCTCTCCCTGCTCTGCTTTTAGTCAGTAGGAGCTGGCATCCCTCAGGCTTGCATGCCCATCGGCTGCCAGTTAAGTTTTCCCAATGGGAGGAACTGGCCTGATGTTAAAAAGCAAGAGGTGGGAGAAGCCAGGGTATTTTTTTCCCTTCTCTCCTTGCTCTGGGTGGCATCTTTGGCAGTGGCTATGTCTCCTCCGTAGCTACAGTGGCCACTAGACAACCCTGTTTCTGCTCCAACTGAATGTTCTCTATCACTGTAGCTCTTATTGGGCTACCCAGCTTCTGAGCTCTGGTGGTACCACCTCTTCCCCTTTTTCCTCAATCCTCAGTGCCCAGGGGTAGAAGGGGCTTTTTGCAGTTGTTCACCTCTGGGTCGCTTCACTGCCCTGTACTTGCCTTTTCACCTTTCTAAGGCCTTTGCAACTAGTCCCCTGTCTTATTTTCCGTCTCAGGATGTACCTCATGGTGGACTTTGTTTTTATAATCTTGATGGATGCAAATACTTTCTCACTCTAAGGCGAAAAATACATCCATCTATAGTTTGAACAACAAGTTTAAAGTTTTTCTTTTGATATTCAAATTCTAATCGAGCTGAAGTTAATTGTTGTGTAAGGCAGTTCATTTCACTGTGGTATAAAGTAGTGATCAAATTTAATCTTTTCATATGGCCAACTGTTTTTTTTCAGTTCCACTGTCCACAATGGAGATCACTGAGACAGAAAAATCAATAAGGAAACTTCAGATTTAAACAACACTGCCGACCAAATGGACCTTACAGGCATATGCAGCTATTCCCTGCTTTCTAAGTTTGTGTTATGCTACTTTGCTTTTATGAAAGACCTACATTAATGTGGTACTGGCTTTTTTTTACGTTTATTTTGATATCATTAATCTACAATTAAATGAGCAACATTATGGTGATTACACTACCCCCTTCATCAGGTCCCCCCCACCAACCCCATTACAGTCACTGTCCATCAGCATAGTGAGATGCCATAGAGTCACTACTTGTCTTCTCTGGGTTGTACAGCCCTCCCCGTGCCCCCCGCCTAACATTACATCTGCTAATCGTAATGCGCCTTTTTCCCCCTTGTCCCTCCCTTCCCACCCATCCTCCTCAGTCCCTTTCCCTTTGGTAACTATTAGTCCATTCTTGGGTTCTGTGAGTCTGCTGCTGTTTTGGTCCTTCAGTTTTTTTCTTAGTTCTTATACTCCACATATGAGTGAAATCATTTGGTACTTGTCTTTTTCGGCTTGGCTTATTTCACTGAGCATAATACCCTCTAGCTCCATCCATGTTGTTGCAAATGGTAGGATTTGTTTTCTTCTTATGGTTGTATAATATCCATTGTGTATATGTACCACCTCTTCTTTATCCATTCATCTGCTGACGGACACTTAGGCTGCTTCCATTTCTTGGCTATTGTAAATAGTGCTGCGATAAACATAAGGATGCATATGTCTTTTTCAAACTGGGCTCCTGCATTCTTAGGGTAAATTCCTAGGAGTGGAATTCCTGGGTCAAATGGTATTTCTATTTTGAGTTTTTTGAGGAACCTCCATACTGCTTTCCACAGTGGTTGAACTAATTTGCATTCCCACCAGCAGTGTAGGAGGGTCCCTTTTCTCCACATCCTCACCGACATTTGTTGTTGTTTGTGTTTTGGATGTTGGCTATCCTCACTGGTGTGAGGTGGTATCTCATTGTGGTTTTAATCTGCATTTCTTTGATGATTAGTGATGTGGAGCATCTTTTCATGTGCCTGTTGGCCATCTGAATTTGTTCTTTGGAGAAGTGTCTATTCATGTCCTCTGCCCATTTCTTAATTGGACTATTTGCTTTTTGTTTGTTGAGGTGCGTGAGTTCTTTATACATTTTGGATGTCAACCCCTTATCGGATACGTCATTTATGAATATATTCTCCCATACTGTAGAATGTCTTTTTGTTCTACTGATGGTGTCCTTTGCTGTACAGGACCTTTTCAGCTTCATGTAGTCCCACTTGTTCATTTTTGCTTTTGTTTCCCTTGCCCGGGGAGATATGTTCATGAAGAAGTTGCTCATGTTTATGTCCAAGAGATTTTTGCCTATATATTTTTTTTAGAGTTTTATGGTTTCATGACTTACATTCAGGTCTTTGATCCACCTTGAGTTTACCTTTGTATATGGGGTTAGACAGTAGTCCAGTTTCATTCTCTTACATGTAGTTGTCCAGTTTTTCCAACACGAGCTGCTGAAGAGGCCGTCATCTCCCCAATGTATATCCAAGGCTCCCTTATCAAATATTAATTGACTGTATGTGTTTGGGTTGATGTTTGAATTTTCTATTCTATTCCACTGATCTGTGGGTCTGTTTTTGTGATAATACCAAATTGTCTTGATTACTGTGGCTTTGTAGTAGAGCTTGAAGTCAGGGAGCATAATTCCCCATTTTAATCTTCCTTCTCAGGATTGCTTTGGCTATTCAGGGTCTTTTGCGGTGCCATATGAATTTTAGAATTATTTGTTCGAGTTCATTGAAGAAAGCTGTTGGTAGTTTGATAGGGATTCCGTTGAATCTGCAGATTGCTTTAGGTAGTATAGCCATTTTGACAATATTTATTCTTCCTAGCCAAGAGCATGGGATGAGTTTCCATTTGTTAGTGTCCTCTTTAATTTCTCTTAGGAGTGTCTTGTAGTTTTCAGAGTAGAGGTCTTTCACTTCCTTCGTTAGGTTTATTCCTAGGTATTTTACTCTTTTTGAAGCAATTGTGAATGGAATTGTTTTTCTGATATCTCTTTCTGTTAGTTCATCGTGAGTGTATAGGAAAGCAACAGATTTCTGTGTGTTAATTTTGTATCCTGCAACTTTGCTGAATTCAGATATTAGTTCTAGTAGTTTTGGAGTGGAGTCTTTAGGGTTTTTTATTTACAATATCATGTCATCTGCAAATAGTGACAATTTGATTTCTTCTTTACCTGTCTGGATGCCTTGTATGTCTTTGTTTTGTCTGATTGCCGTGACTAGGACCTCCAGCACTATGTTGAATAACAGTGGAGAGAGTGGGCATCCCTGTCTTGTTCCCGATCTTAGATGAAAAGCTTTTAGCTTCTCGCTGTTAAGTATGATGTTAGCTGTGGGTTTGTCATATATGGCCTTTATGATGTTGAGGTACTTGCCGTCTATACCCATTTTGTTGAGAGTTTTAATCATGAATGATGCTGAATTTTGTCAAATGCTTTTTCAGCATCTATGGAGATGATCATGTGGTTTTTGTTCTTCTTTTTGTTGATGTGGTGGGTGATGTTGATGGATTTTCGAATGTTGTACCATCCTTGCATCCCTGGGATGAATCCCACTTGATCATGGTGTATGATCCTCTTTGATGTATTTTTGAATTCGGTTTGCTAATATTTTGTTGAGTATTTTTGCATCTACGTTCATCAGGGATATTGGTCTGTAATTTTCTTTTTTGGTGAGGTCTTTGCCCGGTTTTGGTATTAGAGTGATGCTGGCTTCATAGAATGAGTTTGGAAGTATTCCCTCCTCTTCTATTTTTTGGAAAACTTTAAGGAGAATGGGTGTTATTTCTTCTCTACATGTCTGGTAGAATTCAGAGGTGAATCCATCTGGCCCAGGGGTTTTGTTCTTGGGTAGTTTTTTGATTACCGCTTCAATTTTGTTGCTGGTGATTGGTCTGTTTAGTTTTTCTGTTTCTTGTTTGGTCAGTCTTGGAAGGTTGTATTTTTCTAAGAAGTTGTCCATTTCTTCTAGGTTTTCCAGCTTGCTAGCATATAGATTCTCATAGTATTCTCTTATAATTCTTTGTATTTCTGTGGGATCTGTCATGATTTTTCCTTTCTCATTTCTGATTCTGTTTATGTGTGTAGATTCTCTTTTTCTCTTAATGAGTCTGGCTAGGGGTTTATCTACTTTGTTTATTTTTTCAAAGAACCAGCTCTTGGTTTCATTGATTTTTTCTATTGTTTTATTCTTCTCAATTTTATTTATTTCTTCTCTAATCTTTATTATGTCCCTCCTTCTGGTGACTTTGGGTCTCATTTGTTCTGCTTTTTCCAATTTCAGTAATTGTGTCTTTAGACTATTCATTTGGGAATGTTCTTCTTTCTTTAGATAGGCCTGGATTGCAATATACTTTCCTCTTAGAACTGCCTTTGCTGCGTCCCACAGAAGTTGTGGCTTTGTGTTGTTGTCATTTGTCTCCATATATTCTTTGATTTCTGTTTTGATTTGGTCGTTAACCCATTGATTAGTTAGGAGAATGTTGTTAAGTCTCCATGTATTTGTGAGCCTTTTTGTTTTCTTTCTAAAATTTAATTCTCGTTTTATACCTTTATGATCTGAGAAGTTTGTTGGTAGAATTTCAATATTTTTGACTCTACTGAGGTTCTTTTTGTGGCCTAGTATGTGGTCTATTCTGGAAAATGTTCTATGTGCACTTGAGAAGAATGTGTATCCTGTTGCTTTTGGGTGTAGAGTTCTGTAGATGTCTGTTAGGTCCATCTGTTCTAGTGTGTTGTTCAGTGCCTCTGTGTCTTTACTTATTTTCTGTCTGGTTGATCTGTCCTTTGGAGTGAGTGGTGTGTTGAAGTCTCCTAAAATGAATGCATTGCTGTCTATTTCCTCCTTTAATTCTGTTAGTATTTGTTTCACATATGCCAGTGCTCCCGTATTGGGTGCATATATATTTATAATGGTTATATCCTCTTGTTGGATTGACCCCTTTATCATTATGTAATGTCCTTCTTTATCTCTTGCTACTTTCTTCGTTTTGAAGTCTATTTTGTCTGATGCAAGTACTGCAACACCTGCTTTTTTCTCCTTGTTGTTTGCATGAAATATCTTTTTCCATCCCTTCACTTTTAGTCTGGGGATATCTTTGCGTTTAAGGTGAGTTTCTTGTAGGCAGCATATAGATGGGTCTTGCTTTTTTATCCATCCTGTTACTCTGTGTCTTTTGATTGGTGCATTCAGTCCATTTACATTTAGGGTGATTATCGATAGATATGTACTTATTGCCATTGCTGGCTTTAGATTCGTGGTTTCCAAAGGTTCAGTGGTTGTTTCTTTACTATCTAACAATCTAACTTAACTTTCTTGTTAAGTTATTGTAAACACAGTCTGATGTTTCTTTATTTCTCTCCCTTCTTATTCTTCCTCCTCCATTCTTTATATGCTAGGTGTTTTATTCTTTGCCTTTAGTTAGTGTTTGGATGGTCTGCTTTCTTTGCTATGATTTTATTTTCTCTGGTGACAGCTTTTTAGCCGTAGGAATGCTTCCCTGTAGAGCAGTTCCTTTAAGATGTCCTGTAGAGGTGGTTTATGGGAGGCAAATTCTCTCAGCTTTTGCTTGTCTGGAAATTGTTTAATCCCTCCGTCATATTTAAATGATAATCGTGCTGGGTATGATATTCTTGGTTCGAGGCCCTTCTGTTTCATTATGTTAAATATATCATGCCATTCTCTTCTAGCCTGTAAGATTTCTGTTGAGAAGTCTGATGATAGTCTGATGGGTTTTCCTTTGTAGGTGATCTTTTTTCTCTCTCTAGCTGCCTTTAATACTCTGTGCTTATCTTTGATCTTTGCCATTTTAATTATTATGTGTCTTGGTGTTGTCTTCCTTGGGTCCCTTGTGTTGGGAGATCTGTGGGCGTCTGTGGTCTGGGAGACTATTTCCTTCCCCAGCATTGGGATGTTTTCAGCAATTATTTCTTCAAAGACACTTTCTATCCCTTTTTCTCTCTCTTCTTCATCTGGTACTCCTATAATGCGAATATTGTTCCGTTTGGATTGGTCACACAGTTCTCTTAATATTCTTTCATTCCTAGAGATCCTTTTTTTCTCTCTCTGCCTCAGCTCTCTGTGTTCCTGTTCTCTGATTTCTATTGCATTAACAGTCTCTTGCATCTCGTCCAGTCTGCTGCTGAGCCCGTCAATGGCTTGTCTCATTTCTACATTATCTTTCCTGACTTCCCTCACTTCCTCTCTTAGCTCTTGCATATTTCTCTGTAGATCCATCAGCATGGTTATGACTTTTATTCTGAATTCTTTTTCAGGAAGATTCTGCATTTGCATCCCTTCAGTTTCCTTCTCAGGGGTTGTCTGGGTCTTGGTGATTTTTGTCTGTATCATGTTCTTCTGTCTTGTCATGTTGATAGGAGTGGTCGCTGGTAGGTGCCACGTATGTCAGCTGGGCTCTTTAAGGCTTTAAAAAAAACCCACAAAAAAAACAAGAAAAAAAACAAACAAGCAAAAGATGAAGGTAGAGAAAGAAAAGAGAGAAAGATGAAAGAAAGAAAAGAAAGGAAAAGGAAAGGGAAAAAGAAGAAAAAAAATAGAAAAACAAACAAGCAAAAAAAGAAGGAAGAGAAAGAAAAGAGAGAAAGAAGAAAGAGGGAAAAGAAAGGAAAAGGAAAGGGAAAAAGAAAAAGAAAAGGAGGAAGAAAAAAGAAAAAACAAAGCCCACCTGGAGTGGATTCTCTAAGCATGCTGTAGGTGTCGCTGTTGCTACACTAATCCAAAGCCGCGGCCACGCCGCTTTTTGTAGGTCTGGCCAGGGTGGGAATGAATGGGAGGCTATTGTTTTCTGTATAAAGTTCCAGCATGGCTGCTCCCTTCCCTCCGTCACCAGCAAAGGGGACTGAAGTTCCCCAGGACTTCCAGGACTTCCAGCCTGCAGGGCTGAGCCTGCCAGGGTGATGGTGTTCCCTTGCTGGGCCACCTGCCTCTCCAAGACCGCTACAAACCGCGTGCGCTTTTCTCTTGTCCTGGGGCACTGGCTGCGTGGTCCCGGTGCACTGCCGGCTCAAAACCTGCACCTTCTGCCTCTCCAATGTCCGATGCACTGCGCGATGTGTGTCAGCGCTCCCGGCGCAGACCACCGGGGCTGGTTATTTCGCGGACCTGCTCTTCCACTCCCTCCCAGCTCCGAATCCTCTCCTCCCGCCGGCGCGCTGGGCTGGTGAGTGCTCGGGTGCCGCCGGTTCGCGGCTCCATATCTTACCCGCCTTGCAGGGTGCTGAATCCTCCTGGGTGTGGCTGCACGCTGTGCACTTTCCTGTGTGCTCTGGGCTCTCTTTTAGGAATAGTTGTATTTGCTTTATTTTCGTAGATTTATATAGTTTTGGGAGGAGATTTCTGCTGCCCTGCTCACACCACCATCTTTCCGGAAGTCTCTTTCGGTACTGGCTTTTTTTACAAAAGCAAAAATCCTCTTTGGATTTCTTTTTGTTAATGAAAGCAGGTCTGTATAGCATGGAATTTTGATGCAGCTATCTTTACGGCCAATTTTTCTAAGTGTGTCTAGTATATTTGAGAGAATGTGATACTCCAATTATTGAGGTTATAACTCTAGATGTGTCCATCACATCAAGTTTGTTAATTGTGTTGCTCAAATATTTTATATGTTTGCTAATTTTTTGTTGGCTTGGATATCAACAATTGAGAAAGACATGTCTGTTCTCTTAAGACGGCAGATTTGCTATTTTCATGATGCAGCTCTATTAATTTTGGTTTTTGTATTTTGAGGCTATTTTATTATGCACTATTGTTTAATTGCATTAGTTCCTAGCAAATCAAACATTTTATTATCATGCAGCGATCTTCTCTGTCCTAAACAATGTTCTTTGTCTTAATATCTGTTTTGCTTGAAGTTAATATAGGTGCACTATCTTTCTTTTTGTTAGTATTTGATATATCTTTTACCATCTTTCTATTTTCAAACTATGTCCTTATATATACCTTACAGATGTCTTTCATAAAAAACACATATCTGGGTTTTCTTTTTGTTATTCAACAATGAAAATCTCTACATTTTCATTGTCAAGTTTAATCCTTTTACATTTGTTGTATTATTGATATATTTGGACTTGTTTCCATGATCTAACTTAGATTTCCATTTGTCATGGTTTTTCCTTATGTTTTGTTTTCTTCTTCCCCCTATTTAAAAATTTTTTATTCCTCTCTCTGCCTCTTTTTTCACCTTTTCCTCCCTCACAGTTTGTAATGTATATATCCCTTTTCTTTATGATTACTGTTGAGCTTTTGCCATCTACTTAAAGGCTAAAATGAAGCAATATTTTGACTCCTCTCATGAACAATACAAAAATTGCTCAACATCACTAGTTGTCAGGGAAATGCAAATCAAAACCACAATGAGATATTACCTCACAGCTTCCAGAATGGCTAGTATCAAAAATACAAAAAATAACAAGTGTTGGTGAGGAAGTGGAGAAAAGGCAACCCTCCTACACTGTTGGTGGGAATGTAAATCAGTGCAGCCACTGTGGAAACAGTGGAAAACTCTTTTGAGTTTGGATACAGTATGGAGGTCCCTCAAAAAATTAAAAATAGAACTACCATATGATCCAGCAATCCCACTTTTGGGTATTTCCAAAAAATAAAACACGAAAACACCAATCTGAAGCAATATATGCACCCCTATGTTTATCGCAGCACTATTTACAATAGCCAAGATATGAAAAGCAGCCTAAATGTCCATTGATAGAAGAATGGATAAAGAGGACATGGTACGTACATTCAGTGGAATATTTTTCAGCCATAAAAAAGCATGACCATTTGCAACAAATACCATATGATTTCACTTACATATGGAATCTAAAAAACAAAATAAATGAACAAGCAAAACAAAACAGAAACAGACTCATAGATGCTGGAAACAAACTGTTGGTTACCAGAGAGGGGAGGGGTTAAGGGGGTGGGCAAAATAGGTGAAGGGAGTAAAGAGCCACAAACTTCCAGTTATAAAATAAATAAGTCATGGGTCTGTATTATACAGCATAGGGCAAATAGTCAATAATATTGTAATAACTTTGTATGCTGACAGAGGATAACTACACTTATCACAGGGATCATTTTGTGATGTTTAAAAATTTCAAATCACTATGTTGCACACCTGAAATTAACAGGATATTTTATATCAATTATATAATTTATATCAATTATACTTCAATGAAAAAAGAATCCTATGGAATACTTTTAAAATACAGATTTCTAGACTCCAACCCAGACTTATTAGATCAGAATATTTAGCATAATTTGGTTTGAAAGGTTGAAAATGACAGCCCAAAAAGAAAAGAAAAGGTGCAGACCAATACAATTAAAATTCCTAAATAAAATGCTAGCAAATAGAATTCTTCAGCACAACATTAAACGAATGAAGAAACACATCCTGCAAGTGTTGTGCCAGATACATGTATCCAAATGCCCAGCTGAAATCTTCTCCTGCATGTGTAACAGGCATCCCAAACTTAACAGGTCCCAAAACAAACTCCTGTCTTCTCCTCAAAGCCTGATCTTCCTGCAGGCCCCTCATTTCCATAGAGGGCCACTCCATCCTACTACCCGTGACTGTTCGCTTCCTCTATTTCATGCACCACAGCCCATCTGTCAAGGAATCTTGTGGGCCAAATTTTCCCTCCCAAACTTATCCAAATATGTCCAAGATGCACCTCCACTCTAGCTCCAAGCTGAAGTCCTCCACTAGCTCACACTGGCCGAGTACCAGAGCTTCCTAAAATGGTCTTCCTGCTCCCACGCTTGTTCTTCTCTGACCCAGTTCCCAGCAATGGCAGCCAGAGTGCTATTTTTAACACCTAAATCAGATTGTCGCTCCCGCACTTAATACTCTTTAGAGGCCTGCCAGCCACCCAAGTCAGCTTGTGGTTCCTCAGACGTGCCGAGTGCGTTCCTGTCTGTATTTATATGTCTCTTCTATCGACTCCTTCTACCACTAGAACGTGAGCTGCACAGGAGCAGAGACTTGGTGTGTCTTGTGCGCTGTGGTATCTCCAGAGCCTAGAACAATTCCTGGCACGTAGGTAGATGCTTAATAGATATTTTCTGGCTGAATGAACACGCAAATGTAAGGGTGACCCAACACTAGAATACTCATTGCTATAGTTCATTACATCATCCAATAGTTGAAAGGTGACTGAACACATGATGATTTCAATAGACGCCAAAGAGATATTTGATAAAATTAAACAAATATTCCCAGTAAAAGATTTGGTGAACTTCCTGATCTTAAAAAATCAACTGCAAATGAATAGTCCAAATCACAGCTAATTGCGAAACCCTAGAGACATTCCCACTAAACTCAAGACAGAGCAGGAAGCTCTTTGTCCTGAGAGTGCATATCACCAACTTATTTTTCCCTTTTGTACTTTTACTAGGACTTACTAAGCACTAGATACTGTGATAAATTCCTTACACATACCATGTAATTAATCCTGTGGGGGCTGCAGGAACCTCTGTTTATAGTCAGTGAAATGGTGGCTCGGCAAGGGTAAAGCCTGCCCCAAAGTCACTCAGTGAGTATGGAGGCAGCTGGCGGAGGCTGAGGATCTGGCTCAATTGTGCCCCAGAATGATAACAAGCATCAGAATAATGAATTCCAAATGGGCCGCAGATGTGAAAAATAGTTCCTCATCACTAGTAAATAGAGAAATGCAATAACACCTGTCAGATGGGCAAATATTTTTAAAAAGGTAGACCAACCAGTGCTGGTGAGTGTACAAGATGGTGGGCACCATCTTTCAGTACTGGACAGCGAAAATGGTTGTCTTTCTGGAAGGCAGTTGTCAGCGCAGCGCTTAAGCTGTATGGCTGTTCATTTGCTTTGACCTAGCAATTCTGCTTCTAGTAATTTATCCTAAGGGAATAATTCAGGATGTGGGCAAAGATTGAGTTACATGGATATTCAGTGCAGAGTAATCATACAAAATAGCTTATACAGCATGAATTCTATTTTTTGAGGCGTATGTGTGTCTCCATATATGCATATTTCTATACATGTCTATCTCTACCTATCTAGAGAGACAAAAACATCAAAATAGTAACAGTGATTTTTCTCAGTATAATCAGATTACATGTGATTTTTTCCCTTCTGAACACTGATCTATTCTCTGAAGTTGTGTAATGATCATGTATTATAACCCTTATAATCAGAGGACACAATCAAATTGTTTTCATTTTGGAAATAAAGTGAGTGCTTTCTTTTCTCGTACCTGGCATTTGAGGTGGGATTACTTCTGCTTCTTCATTCAACAGTTAGGCCCTGTGCTGGGGATGGGATAGAGCAGTGAACAACAGAGCCTAAGTCCCCACTCTCATGGAGTTGACATCCTGTGTGGTGAGACAATAAACAGTCAGACACACGGGAGCCCTGTCTGCAGGTGGTATGCCCTATTGGCATGATCAAGATGCAGCAAAAGATAGCTAAAGGGTGCTCTTTGAGGTTCCATGGCCAAGGACAGCCTCTCAGGAGGGGCCTTTGTGGAGGAGGTGGGGAGTGAGCCCTTTGGATATCCCGGGGAAGAGGATTACAGGCAGAGGGGACCGCAGATGCAAAGGCCCTGAGGCAGGAGTGTGCTTAAAATGTGTGAGGTACAGCCAAGAGGCTGATACCGCTGGAGCAGAGGGAGTAAGGGGCTTAGGAGGAGTTAACATCCAAGAGCTTATGGAGAACAGATCAGGTGAGGCCTTTTTGGCTAAGGCAGGGAGAGATGTGGCTTCTGGCAGCCTGGGCACTGCTTGTTCCTGAAGCCCTAGCTTCCCTAGTCCGTTTTTGTGGCAGCAGATACAGTGTTGGCACTGCTGTAGAGGACTGGGAATTCCACCACAGACATGCATCTCATGTCAACACTGGCTGGTCACAGAGACATTTATATGTTCTTTTTGTTTCTGTGGGCTTTCTCCCTTCTCTGAAATGCACACTACCTTCCTTATACCAAAAAAGGTTATTTAAAAAAAATGACAATGGCAAAAACTGTAGCAACATGGAAGTATAAATGATGCAATTTTGGGGGAGAAAAAGCAGAATGTGAAAGCTTTCGTACCTGATGCTAATAACAAAATAAGCATATGATTGTTTATGAGGAGGCCTGCAAGGAAGAGAAACAAGTCTCTGTTTGAATAGGGGATTACGTATATTTTTAATTTCAAAATTGTCTTACTATTGTACTGCTTTGCCAGTGATGAGGGAGGAACTGACACATGACAGTAAGGACCTTAAGCTCTCTAGCCTGGGATGGCAACCCCAAGTTTCCGGGGAATGGGGCTTCTTGCATCATATCCCGGGGAAGGCTCCCTGCCTGCCCGGCCCTCGGAAAGGAGGGAGGGAGGGATGGAAACAAGGAAGGAAGGGAAGGAAGGGAAGGAAGGCAAGGAAGAAGAGGGGCATCCACAGGCTCGCAGAGCTGCCCTTGCCAATTCCTCTTTCTTGTCCAGCAAGCTGAAGGCCAGGGGTCACACATATGCCACCTACTCCTGGCTTGCCCACGTGCCAACAGGCCATGGCAGGGAGGCGCTCCGCCACGGCACAGGGGAAGAGCACAGGGTGGGCCCCTTGGAACTGAGTGGCAAGGCCATCCTGAGGCCCAGCACCAGGTTACAGAGCAGGCAGGGCCTCTACTTGGACAGAACGGCTCTGATGGGCAAAGGAGGCCCTGCCGGCACTGCAGACATAGCAACTTCGCTTGCTGCCTGCCGTGCCCTGTGGGCATGGCGCCCACACCTGCAGCCCCTACGGCACTTAACAGAGGTCCAGATGAGACCTGTTTAAGCACCAACATGCAGCAGTAGAGGCTTCTGGACTCGGAGGCCCTGCCCACAGGTGTGCCTTCAGGGTTGGGGCACAGCTCGGGTCAGACTTGTGTCTGCAGTCTGGTGCCAGCATGTGCTGAGCAAAGTCCTTGAGCCTGTCTGACCTAGCCTCCTCCTCTGTAAGATAAGTGCCTTGTCTGGGGGGTCCTTCTGAGGATTATCGGGACAACACCTGCCAAGGGCTCAGCAGGCCTGGACCCAAGTTAGCTGCTGTCACCGCACAACAGGGCCTGACAAAACGGCCGTGGCCTGAATCAGGTACCAGGTTCTACTCCCAGGTCCTTCCCCGTGTGCTGCATGACCTCAGGCAAGTCCCTTGGCTTCCCTGGTCCTCCTAGCTGGCCTGGGAAGGGGGTGCCCTCCTGCCCTGGCGCTCTGAGGGTCAGCTGGGGTGATCTGGGTGAAGTGCTGCACGGGGCATCTCAAATGCCCTCAATGTTACTTCCTTTCCTTCCACAGGGGCCCCACAGGGGGTTGTGTCCTGACCTTGCTCTGCTTTCTTGTTTCTGTTCCTTTCATCCCATTTGCTGTTCTCACCTGATGTGGCAGGGTCCCTGCCAGCCCAGGACATGTTGCTTCAAGAGAGCACAGAGCATGGGCTATGTGACTGCTGTTCCAGCCCAGAGGCCCCACTTCCATCCAGCAGCCCTCGGCTGAGGCCTGCGTTGGGCTGGCTGCATGCACTCCTTTATCACTCATTGCAGCCACTGTGCAGTCTCTTTGGGCCCCATTTTACAGGTGGGGAAACTGAGGCTTGAGTTGGTGAAGTCCCCCAGCTCATATGTTCAGGAAGCAGTGGAGCTGGATATGAATCCCAGTCCAACAGCCTCTACCTCAGTCAGAGCCCCTATCCCCCACCACCCAGAGCTGCTGCTGTGCCTATGTCAGGGGCTGGCTGGGGTGGCCAGAGGGTGATCCCTGACCAGGAGCATGCCCTACCCTTTGCCTGACAGCCTGGCCATGTCTGTGTCCACAGAATTCCTACCCCATGACTCAATCAGCCTTCATCCAGGATGGCCGCATAAGGCTCGTGCTGTCTGTGAGCAGGCCCACGGGGTCTCCTGCCCAGGGAAGGGGCAGGTGGAGGTAGGAGGAGGCCCCTCCTGGCCCTCACCTGCACATGCCCAGGTGGGAGGTGGGGCCCAGCAGACAGCTCTTCCCTGCATCGGTGGCTGTGAACAACTGTGCGGCGGTACAACCTCACGCTGAATGGCACCTCGATTGTCTGCCCGGAGCTCTGGCTCTGCTGGGTCCCTGGCGGCTCACCCAGGCCTGCTCCAGAAGAGTGGGCTGGTGCTGCGGCCCAGGCCTGCACTGGGAGAGCTGACTGGTAAGCAGCATGCTTTCAGAGCATGTGTCGTCAGCCTCGCAGAATGAGCCGACCTGGCCGTGGAGGATCTGGGGAGGGGCTTGTGCCCTCAGCGATCTGGGCAGCTTTGGGGCAGGAGGTGCTCTCAGGGACTCGTGAGCCAGGCCTCTCATCTGATGTTGGGCACCTACAACCAAAGGGTTTGGTGGATTCCTCAAAGTCAGATGGCCTGGAAGGGCAGAGTGAGGACTCACACCCATTCCACTTTCTATCTTTTCCGTCGGTCTCCTCTATTTTCTACTCTGGTGTATCTTTTTCTTTCTTTTTTTTAAAATTGAGGTGCATACAATAAAATGCACAAATCTTAATGTGCAGCTTGATGCATTTTGACAATCTTTTTTTGTCTTTAATATGACATATATCACCATGTGACTTCACGTCTGGAGGCCCAGCATTTAAAAGAGTGGTTCATTTGAATTCCAGGTATGTTGTTACCAGGTGAGGGTGATTCCAGTTCATGGTCTGATCTGCAAAGGTAATGTTCTGCCTCCACACAGACTTTTGTAGATTTACATTGCTACAGGTCTGTATCTTTACTAAAATCACTGAACATGAGAAACATTAAACAAATACTACATTTAAGGATGGTACCTTGAAGCATCCTTTAAGGAATTAAAAACCTAGATATAATTTGGTATCATTCTCACTAATCCCTTGAACTGTTTTCTGATTCTACTCACAGAAGCTTTGATGAGAGTGTGCTTTTAAGGTTCTCCCTGCTTCAGTTTTATAGCCAAAACCTTCCAAGGCCATCAGCAAGCAGGTAGGCTGTTGTTCACTCATGCAATAAGCATTTATTGAGTACCTGCCGTGTGCTGCATGCTGTTGATGTATAAGGCCAGACCCCCTCCTGAAGGATTTCTCAAGGGCTATCCTTTGGGGAGACATGCTCATCCAGATACGGATTCCAGGTGGTGTGGAAGTGGCACTCAGGAGAGGGCCTGGTCGTATGGGTCTGGGGGAGTCTGAGACCACAAACCAGAAGATGTGGATCAACTTCAAAGGATGTCAGTTGAGGTTCTCTTGTTTGGAAGTAACAGAAACTGAAGGGGCAGCTAGTTGGGCAGAACCCGGGAAACCTGTGTGATCCGCGAAGGAGCTGGACAAGAGGCCTGGGAGGTGAGAGGCAGGGTAGCAGGGCCTCTGTGCATTGGTGTTCACAGACGCCTCTCCCAGGACTGCCAAGAGCTGCAGTTCAGGAACATTCTTCAAGCCTGCTCAAGGAGATGTCAGGAGACCATGCAGAGATTCTTTGGTATGAACTAGTCTAGCTGCAGTACGGAGCCTGTGTCTTGGACAAGATGTCTATTTATCCCTGCCAGTGAGTGACACCTCCACCCAGGTACTTGGTCTGTGTCATGGGTCACCCTTGCTAGCTATGGACTCCACCCAAAACCCTCAGCAAAGTTGGCAGGTTCTGATGGCCCCAAACCTGACACATTGGGGTGACAATTATACAACTAAGATAAGTACGAGAGTGTTATTATCCCCATTTTATTTCCTAGGACACAGAGGCTAAGAGAAGCAGCAATCTACCCAGGCTCATGTAAGATATTAGTAGGGGAGCCAGGACTCGATGCCAGATTTTCCCATCATCCTACTCTGCCACCCTGCCTTTCAGCCATGGCCCTCCCATGCCTTGTCCTGTAACCCTGGACCTCCATGTCCTCACCTGAAATGTGTGTCATGACGTCAGTCGATGTCTCCCAGGTAGGGTCTGGGTTTTATCGACTAACTAATTCCTAGTTTGATTTCAATTTAAAAAGTTACTTCAATAGAAATTGTCTAAACATTTTCCTCTTTTAAACTAGCCTAGTTTGACAGTAGCTTACTGAATCAGTGAACATGTGTAGGGTTTGGTGTAGATGTGATTAATATCAGGTTATATAGTTCAGCTAAATATCACTATCCACCATGGTCATTTTGACTCATTATACAGTTGTAAATTGATTTTATTCTTATGGGAATAAAATATTGCTTGCTTTATATTTGTAAAGGGCTATTTCTTAAAGCATAAGTGTAAGGAATACTGACCTTCAAATGCAAGTTAATGAGGACGATAGTAATGTTGCCAATTTACCTCACGATGATTTTCACCAATATTTAAATTATACTAATCTCACCAAAATTCCTATAAAACACACCAAGAAGTTTTATTACTTCCAAAAACAATGCTAAGAAGAGAAAACAGAGTGGCAGTTATAGCCAATCTGGCTTTTCATGTATTTGGAATAAAGACCAGCAAATGACGTTTGGAGGAAAGTCCTTACAACTAACAGCCTTAAATGTCATTTCTTAGCTAATCGTTCAGACATAGATCTGTATACACAATAATTACATGATTTTTAACATTCACATGAAAGAATCCCACGTGAGATCACAGAGTTTTCACATCTATTTGATCCTGTAAGATATGCTGAACATAATCAACATCTTAATATTCATTTGATCTCTAAGCTAATCATGCTCAATGTCATTTAAAAGGTACTTGTTGACAATCTGTACTTTGTGTTTCCTAACTGATATAAATTAAAATGAAGGGTGTGTATTACTTTTCTAAAAGGGAAAAGTCTAAATTTGTCTATTTATTATGGATGTTATTATAGTATTAGTATTATGATGACAGGAGACTATAAGCCAGAAAAGATCGAGACGTGCTGGCCTGGACGTTTCTCCAACTCTTTCCCACTCTCCCCTCGCATCCCAGCTCATGGCTCAGAACAGTGCAGAGGAACCCGGGCCAAGGACATAGCGTTGCCTGAGGCCCACTGCATCCTAGGGAGTGCACGTGGGTGTGCGGACGGGAGGGTCGGGGCATCCATGGGGATGTGCCTGTTTGTGAGTGATTCTGGGCATGTGGGCATGAATATGTGAGTGTGTTTGTGAATGTGTGCGTGTGAGTGTGTGTGTGTGTGAGAGCGAGAGATGTCCCAGTCCCAAGGAAGAGAATCTGGATTTTTATGACTGTGGAACAAGAAAATTCAAAAACACAAACCTATTAAACTAAATGAAATATTCCTGTCATTTCTTTCTGTGCTCATTTGGTGGTGAGTCATGTAGCAGTATGAGGCCATCTCATTGCGGTAGAAGCAGAGGCTGTGTGTGTGTGTGGAGGGGGCTGGTGAGGAGCATTCCACCAAGCAGACCAACCTTTCAGCCCAGGGTCAGCCAACTGGGTGCCCTTGGGGACGAGGGCAGCTGTGGGGGGCAGCAGCGGGAAGGCACAGCATCAGCGCAGAGCGGAAATCTCCCAGGCTCCTTGGCTGCCCGTCCCGCCCTCTCTCCCTCCCTCCATTCTTCCAACCCACGTGTTTCCCCAGGACACACACGCCAAAATGGGCTCTAGCCTCTGTCTTTAACAAGCTGGGGAGGCGGTAAATCATGGTAATGAGAAAACAAGGAGCACATCAGCTCCTGCTGAAGCCCCGCTCACCAGGCTGATCAATTGCTCTGGAAACTGTCCTGCACGTTACCCGGGATGAAGTTGTCCTGCCAGAGCGCAGCTTCCTGTATGTAATCGGATGATGTGTCACACGGGCTGCAAGTCCTTCCAGTGGAACCATGAGCAGGTTTTCAGTCCAGGCCATCCTGGCTAAGGAATTTGGGGTGGTGCTGCCAAACTGCTTTTCTTTTTTTCTAAACCTCAGAACCCATCTTCACAGGAAAACAATTTTAGCAAGGGTGGCATATTTGCAGAAATGTCTTGCTTTTGATCCCTGAATTGTTTTGGGAGTCTCCCGTCAACATTACCCATGCTTCTCAGCCCCGTGAATCCACTTTTATCTGTGAAAAGGCTGGGAGGCAGCTTGTGATGAAAAGCACTCGTGGGCTGGGCTGTGAGCCCCTTGGGAGTACGCTACTCACAGTCAGCTCCGATGCTCTCGTGCCACAGGCAGAGCCACAAGGCAAGGGGCATTATAAGTCCAAAACCATTCCGGCCTCCAAGGAGTGCTCGCTCCAATACATGGTCATTCATTCATTCATTCATTCATTCCACACTGGTTTAGACACTGGGCAGACACCAGTGAAGCAAATGGACAAAGACCCCTGCCCTCCTAAGGGCTGCAGGACAGCGGGTGGAGACAGATAGACAAGCAGGCCTCATAAATAAGGAGACAATATAGTGCATTAGCAGGTGCTCTGGAAAAGACAGGGTAGGATGGGGAGGGGTCACGAGTATTAAGCAAGAGTGGTCAGAGAAGGCCTCGATCTGCAAGTGACATCTGAGCAGACTTGCAGGATGAAGCTGATGTCAGGGGAAGAGCATTCCAGCAGAGGGGCCAGCTAGAACAAAGGCCCCAAGGCTGGGTGTGCCTGGCACATTTGCAGAACAGCAAAGAGGCCCATGTGGCTGACTCAGAGAGTGAGGCGAAGTGGGTGAGGGGAAGAGAGGACAGCCGCGGCCAGTGCTCAAATACCACTAGGGCCTCGGAGGCTGCAGTGACAACCTGGGCTTTTGCTCGGCCTGAGATGCGAGCTGGTGTGGGGTTTTGAGCAGAGGAGGGATGGGACCTGGCTTGTGTTTGAAAAGAATTGCTCTGGCTGCTGTGCTGCAAATAGGCTGTAAGACGGCAAGGGTGGAAAGCGGCTAATGTCATTCAGGTGAGAGATGATGGCAGCCGGTTCCATTGCTTGGGTAGGACTGTGAATGGAGAAACCTGCCTCTACCTCCAGGATGATGGCAGGGATCGAGCAGTGGAGGCTTTAACGGCTGGAAGTAGACAGTTGTTTGGCTGGTTGGGGTTTAATTTTGCTTCCAGCTCCTCTGGAGCTGGCAATGTATCTCCACTCCAGGTGGGTCTGGAAAAGTAGATCTAGGCCTTCAGGTTTTCTGAGAAAGACTGACCCTAAAGGGAGGCTGCTGCTCGAACTCTGGGAAGATAAACAGGAAAAGCCTTCAGGGGTCTGGGGGCATCTGGGTACCTGGTGGGGAGATCGGACTCCAGGCCTGGCAGGCAAGTAGGAAGCAAGGCTGACTGCTGTGTAACTGATTAGCTACCTCAGTTTCTCCTTCATTACTGGCTTGCTACTGATGGTAGTGTCTGGAAGACCTCAGGCCCCAGAGGGAGAATGGAGAAGTCGCTTGCATCTCCATCAGATGCCTCCCCTGGCCTTTCCTGGTGGGCCTGGAGCAGAATTCCGGCAAGACCAAACTCCTCTCTTCTTGCTCCCAGTCTGTTGGCTGTGCCATGGAATTGTTTACGGAAGGGCTCTGTAGGAACATCTGGGCAGGAACTTTTTGGGGGAACTGGGGGTAAGCAGTGTGCCTTGGGAGTTTGGGGTGGGAGTGGCCGCAAGAACACCAGGGAAAGGGCTAGGCGGGGACTTTGAGACAACTGTGCAATCCTAGAGACAACCAGAATTTTGCCAAGGGCCCTGGACCGGTCGGTATTCAGGAGGCCGAGTTTCCGGTCCCGGGTGCACCACCACGGGGCTGGAAGTAGGCCCTGTCCCCTTTGGATGTCACCCCCGAAGTAGAGGGTGGGCCCAGGTGACCGTCAGGGCCTTCCAGCTCAAACCCGAGGGACTACGGCTTAGCCAGAGGCTGGTTTCTCCCGCTGCGGCGAGTCAGCCCCGCCGAGGGCCAAACGCGCCAACGCCAGCGAGCACGCTCTGAGTCAGGGCTTTGAGGACTCGCGCCACGGGTTCCCGGAGCACCACCGCGCGGCCTGGCGGCTGCCTCCCCAGGACGGCCCCGGGTGCGCCCGCCACCCTGCGGCCGGATGGTGCACTGCAGACACTGCGGCTGGCGTGGGCTAGGCGGTTTGGGGGGTCGCGAGTTGCGGAGAGCGCGCGGCCGCTCCTGTAGCTCATCTCCCCGGTTGGCTCGCCCCCACAGCCCTTTCCTGGCCATCTCTGGAAGAGCCTTCTGCGCCCAGAGCGGCAGAATGACGTTTCCTTTCCCAGTCTCAGCCTCGGAGGCCGTCCGATGGAGGCAGTAGCATGGGGTCTCGTGGCAATGGCTTGTAAACCCGACCAAGCCAGTGCCCTGCCCTGGGCCCTGGGTCTCAGGGGTCCTGTGCTTTGCAGTGTCTTTCCCGAAGGAAGTTACCCACCAGAGCCTGGGAGCCCTGAGTCCAGACGGCGACCTACCTCGGTTCCAGTTTCTTTCCTCTAGGGTCTCTGGATCCCCAGCCCCACCCCTCCCATAGTGTGGGTCGGATGTCCTCAGAGGTTCCGGGGCCTCCTGCCAGGGGAAGCAGGTAGACGGGCCTTGGCTCCGGGAGGCCTTCCGGAAAACAGATGGTGCACAGTCCAGTGACTATTTCTTTTGTCAGGTGGGAGAAAGTTGGGGCCGCCAGACTGGTGCTGACGGGCTGATGCTGTATAGACAGGAGCCAGTGTGGTCTAGTGAGACAGGGACCATGGGTTTAGACAGAGTAGGGCGAGGGCCTCCGGAAAAATCAAAGCAAGATAATCCATTGTGGGATTTGCTTTGGCCTGCTGTGGGGCCCAGGTTGTTTTTCTGACTTTACCCAGCTGCTGCTTTTCTTCCTCCAGCCCTAGTCAAGTGATTTGCCACCTGGGCACTTTATTCTTTTTTTAAGTTTATTTTGATATCATTAATCTACAATTAAATGAGTAATATTATGGTGATTACACTACCCCCTTCATCAGGTCCCCCCCCAACCCCATTACAGTCACTGTCCATCAGCGTACTGAGATGCCATAGAGTCACTACTTGTCCTCTCTGGGTTGTACAGCCCTCCCCGTGCCCCCCCTAACATTACATCTGCTGATCGTAATGTCCCTTTTTCCCCTTGCCCCTCCCTTCCCACCCATCCTCCCCAGTGCCTTTCCCTTTGGTAACTATTAGTCCGTTCTTGGGTTCTCTGAGTCTCCTGCTGTTTTGTTCCTTCAGTTTTTTCCTCAGTTCTTATACTCCACATATGAGTGAAATCATTTGGTACTTGCCTTTTTCAGCTTGGCTTATTTCACTGAGCATAATACCCTCTAGCTCCATCCATGTTGTTGCAAATGGTAGGATTTGTTTTCTTCTTATAGCTGAGTAATATTCCATTGTGTATATGTACCACTTCTCTTTATACATTCATCTACTGATGGACACTTAGGTTGCTTCCATTTCTTGGCTATTGTAAATAGTGCTGCGATAAACATAGGGGTGCATCTGTCTTTTTCAAACTGGGCTGCTGCATTCTTAGCGTAAATTCCTAGGAGTGGAATTCCTGGGTCAAATGGTATTTCTATTTTGAGTTTTTTGAGGAACCTCCATACTGCTTTCCACAATGGTTGAACTAATTTGCATTCCCACCAGCAGTGTAGGAGGGTTCCCTTTTCTCCACATCCTCGCCAACATTTGTTGTTGTTTGTGTTTTGGATGTTGGCCATCCTCACTGGTGTGAGGTGATATCTCATTGTGGTTTTAATCTGCATTTCTCTGATGATTAGTGATGTGGAGCATCTTTTCATGTGCCTGTTGGCCATCTGAATTTCTTCTTTGGAGAAGTGTCTATTCATGTCCTCTGCCCATTTCTTAATTGGATTATTTGCTCTTTGTTTGTTGAGGTGCATGAGTTCTTTATATATTTTGGATGTCAACCCCTTATCGGATACGTCACTTATGAATATATTCTCCCATACTGTAGGAAGTCTTTTTGTTCTACTGATGGAGTCCTTTGCTGTACAGAAGATTTTCAGCTTCATATAGTCCCACTTGTTCATTTTTGCTTTTGTTTCCCTTGCCCGGGGAGATATGTTCATGAAGAAGTCGCTCATGTTTATGTCCAAGAGATTTTTGCCTATGTTTTTTTCTAAGAGTTTTATGGTTTCATGACTTACATTCAGGTCTTTGATCCACCTTGAGTTTACCTTTGTGTATGGGGTTAGACAGTAGTCCAGTTTCATTCTCTTACATGTAGCTGTCCAGTTTTTCCAATACCAGCTGCTGAAGAGGCCGTCATCTCCCCAATGTATATCCAAGGCTCCGTTATCAAATATTAGTTGGCTGTATGTGTTTGGGTTGATGTTTGGATTTTCTATTCTATTCCACTGGTCTGTGGGTCTGTTTTTGTGCCAATACCAAATGGTCTTGATTACTGTGGCTTTGTAGTAGAGATTGAAGTCCGGGAGCGTAATTCCCCCTGTTTTATTCCTCCTTCTCAGGATTGCTTTGGCTATTCGGGGTCTTTTGTGGTTCCATATGAATTTTAGAATTATTTGTTCCAGTTCATTGAAGAAAGCTGTTGGTAGTTTGATAGGGATTGCGTTGAATCTGTAGATTGCTTTGGGTAATATAACCATTTTGACAACATTTATTCTTCCTAGCCAAGAGCATGGGATGCATTTCCATTTGTTAGTGTCCTCTTTAATTTCTCTTAGGAGTGTCTTGTAGTTTTCAGAGTACAGGTCTTTCACTTCCTTCATTAGGTTTATTCCTAGGTATTTTATTCTTTTTGATGCAATTGTGAATGGAACTGTTTTTCTGATTTCTCTTTCTGTTAGTTCATCGTTAGTGTATAGGAAAGCAACAGATTTCTGTGTTAATTTTGTAACCTGCAACTTTGCTGAATTCAGATATTAGTTTTAGTAGTTTTGGAGTGGAGTTTTTAGGGTTTTTTATGTGCAATGTAATGTCATCTGCAAATAGTGACAATTTGACTTCTTCTTTACCAATCTGGATGCCTTGTATGTCTTTGATTTGTCTGATTGCCGTGGCTAGGACCTCCAATACGATGTTGAATAACAGTGGAGAGAGTGGGCATCCCTGTCTTGTTCCTGATCTTAGATGAAAAGCTTTCAGCTTCTCGCTGTTACGTATGATGTTAGCTGTGGGTTTGTCATATATGGCCTTTATGATGTTGAGGTACTTGCCCTCTATACCCATTTTGTTGAGAGTTTTAATCATGAATGGATGCTGAATTTTGTCAAATGCTTTTTCAGCATCTATGGAGATGATCATGTGGTTTTTGTTCTTCTTTTTATTGATGTAGTGGATGATGTTGATGGATTTTCGAATGTTGTACCATCCTTGCATCCCTGGGATGAATCCCACTTGATCATGGTGTATGATCCTCTTTATGTATTTTTGAATTACGTTTGCTAATATTTTGTTGAGTATTTTTGCATCCACGTTCATCAGGGATATTGGTCTGTAATTTTCTTTTTTGGTGAGGTCTTTGCCTGGTTTTGGTATTAGAGTGATGCTGGCTTCATAGAATGAGTTTGGAAGTATTCCCTCCTCTTCTATTTTTTGGAAATCTTTAAGGAGAATGGGTGTTATTTCTTCTCTATATGTCTGGTAGAATTCAGAGTTGAATCCATCTTTTCCGGGGGTTTTGTTCTTGGGTCGTTTTTTGATTACCGCTTCAATTTCGTTGCTGGTGATTGGTCTGTTTAGTTTTTCTGTTTCTTGTTTGGTCAGTTT
Source organism: Smutsia gigantea (assembly GCA_032199065.1). Taxonomy (NCBI): domain Eukaryota; kingdom Metazoa; phylum Chordata; class Mammalia; order Pholidota; family Manidae; genus Smutsia; species Smutsia gigantea. Next base: position 26,663 of record JAVSCE010000704.1, read on the forward strand.
TGGAAGGTTGTATTTTTCTAAGAAGTTGTCCATTTCTTCTAGGTTTTCCAGGTTGCTAGAATATAGATTCTCATAGTATTCTCTTATAATTCTTTGTATTTCTGTGGGATCCGTCATGATTTATCCTTCCTCATTTCTGATTGTGTTTATGTGTGTAGATTCTCTTTTTCTCTTAATGAGTCTGGCTAGGGGTTTATCTATTTTGTTTATTTTTTCAAAGAACCAGCTCTTGGTTTCATTGATTTTTTCTATTGTTTTGTTCTTCTCAATTTTATTTATTTCTTCTCTGATCTTTATTATGTCCCTCCTTCTGGTGACTTTGGGTCTCATTTGTTCTGCTTTTTTCAATTTCAGTAATTGTGTCTTTAGACTATTCATTTGGGAATGTTCTTCTTTCTTTAGATAGTCCTGGATTACAATATACTTTCCTCTTAGAACTGCCTTTGCTGCGTCCCATAGAAGCTGTGGCTTTGTGTTGTTGTCATTTGTCTCCATATACTCTTTGATTTCTGTTTTGATTTGGTCATTGACCCATTGATTAATTAGGAGAATGTTGTTAAGTCTCCATATATTTGTGAGCCTTTTTGTTTTCTTTCTAAAGTTTAATTCTAGTTTAATACCTTTATGATCTGAGAAGTTGGTTGATAGAATTTCAATATTTTCGATTTTACTGAGGTTCTTTTTGTGGCCTAGTATGTGGTCTATTCTGGAAAATGTTCCATGTGCACTTGAGAAGAATGTGTATCCTGTTGCTTTTGGGTGTAGAGTTCTGTAGATGTCTGTTAGGTCCATCTGTTCTAGTGTGTTGTTCAGTGCTTCTGTGTCTTTGCTTATTTTCTGTCTGGTTATCTGTCCTTTGGAGTGAGTGGTGTGTTGAAGTCACCTAAAATGAATGCATTGCTGTCTGTTTCCTCCTTTAATTCTTTTAGTATTTGTTTCACAAATGCCGGCGCTCCTGTGTTGGGTGCATATATATTTAAAATGGTTATATCCTCTTGTTGGACTGACCCCTTTATCATTATGTAGTGTCCTTCTTTATCTCTTGCTACTTTCTTTGTTTTGAAGTCTATTTTGTCTGATACAAGTACTGCAACACCTGCTTTTTTCTCCTTGTTATTTGCATGAAATATCTTTTTCCATCCCTTCAGTTTTAATCTGGGGATATCTTTGCGTTTAAGGTGAGTTTCTTGTAGGCAGCATATAAATGGGTCTTGCTTATTTATCCATTTTGTTACTCTGTGTCTTTTGATTGGTGCATTCAGTCCATTTACGTTTAGGGTGATTATTGATAGATATGTACTTATTGCCATTGCTGGCTTTAGATCCGTGGTTACCAAAGGCTTAAGGGTTGCTTCTTTACTATCTAACAATCTAACTTAACTTTCTTGTTAAGTTATTATAAACACAGTCTGATGTTTCTTTATTTCTCTCCCTTCTTATTCTTCCTCCTCCATTCTTAATATACTAGGTGTTTTATTCTTTGCCTTTAGTTAGTGTTTGGATTGTCTGCTTTCTTTGCTATGATTTTATTTTCTCTGGTGACAGCTTTTTAGCCTTAGGAATGCTTCCCTAGAGCAGTTCCTTTAAGTTGTCCTGTAGAGGTGGTTTATGGGAGGCAAATTCTCTCAGCTTTTGCTTGTCTGGAAATTGTTTAATCCCTCCATCATATTTAAATGATAATCATGCTGGATATGATATTCTTGGTTCGAGGCCCTTCTGTTTCATTGCGTTAAATATATCATGCCATTCTCTTCTAGCCTGTAAGGTTTCTGTTGAGAAGTCTGATGTTAGTCTAATGGGTTTTCCTTTGAAGGTGATCTTTTTTCTTTCTCTAGCTGCCTTTAATACTCTGTCCTTATCTTTGATCTTTGCCATTTTAATTATTATGTGTTGGTGTTGTCTTCCTTGGGTACCTTGTGTTGGGAGATCTGTGGGCTTCGGTGGACTGCGAGACTATTTCCTTTCGCAGCATGGGGAAGTTTTCATCAATTATTTCTTCAAAGACACTTTCTATCCCTTTTTCTCTCTCTTCTCCTCTGGTATTCCTATAATGCGAATATTGTTCCGTTTGGATTGGTCACACGGTTCTCTTAATATTCTTTCATTCCTAGAGATCCTTTTATCTCTCTCTCCCTCAGCTGCTCTGTGTTCTTCTCTGATTTCTATTGCATTAACAGTCTCTTGCATCTCGTCCAGTCTGCTGCTGAGCACGTCGATGGCTTGTCTCATTTCTGTATTATCTATCCTGACTTCCCTCACTTCCTCTCTTAGCTCTTGCATATTTCTCTGTAGATCCATCAGCATGGTTATGACTTTTATTCTGAATTCTTTTTCAAGAAGATGCTGCATTTCCATCCCTTCAGATTCCTTCTCAGAGGGTGTCTGTGTCTTGGTGAGTTTTGTCTGTATCATGTTCCTCTGTCTTGTCATGTTGATAGGAGTGGTCGCTGGTAGGTGCCACATATGTCAGCTGTGCTCTTTAAGGTTTAAAAAGAGAAGAGAAAAACCACCCAAAAAAACATGCAAGCCAAGAAAAAAGAAGGAAGAGAAAGAAAAGAGAGAAAGAAGAAAGAAAGAAATGAAAGAAAAGGAAGGTGAAAAAAAGAGAAAAAAGGGCAAGAAAAACTAACGAGCAAAAAAGGAAAAAAAGGGCAAGAAATACAACAAATGAGCAAAAAAAAAGGCAAGAAATAAAACAAACGAGCAAAAAAAAAAAAAGCCCACCTGGAGTGGATTCTCTAAGCGTGCTGTAGGTGTTGCTGTTGCTGCACTAATCCACAGTCGCGGCCCCGCTGCTTTTTGGCTGGGTGGGGAACGAAAGGGAGGCTATTGTTTTCTGTATAAAGTTCCAACGTGTCTGCTCCCTTCTCTCCGTCACCAGCAACGGGGACTGAAGTTCCCCAGGACTTCCAGCCTGCAGGGCTGAGCTTGCTGGGGTGATGGTGTTCCCTCGCTGGGCCCCCCGCCTGTCCGAGACTGCTACAAACAGCGCGCACTTTTCTCTTGTCCCTGGGCGCTGGCTGCATGGTCCCGGCGTGTTCCCGGCTCTAAACCTGCATCTTCTGCCTCTCCAATGTCCAATGCACTGCGCGATGTGTGTCAGCACTCCTGGCGCAGACCACTGGGGCTGGTTATTTCGCAGACCTGCTGTTCCACTCCCTCCCGGCTCCGAATCCTCTCCTCCTGCCGGCGTGCTAGGGTGGGGGAGTGCTCGGGTCCAGCCGGGTCGTGGCTCCGTATCTTACCCGCCTCTTGGGGTGCCGAGTCCTCTCGGGTGTAGCTGCACACTGTGCGCTTTCTTGTGTGTTCTGGTCTCTCTTTTAGGAGTAGTTGTATTTGCTGTATTTTCGTAGATAAATATAGTGTTGGGAGGAGCTTTCTGTCGCCCTGCTCACACTGCCATCTTCCCAGAAGTCCACCTGGGCACTTTAAGAAGCAAGTCCAAAACAGTAAAAAAAAAAAGGAAGGATTCCATCTTGAAAATAAGATTGCATTTCAAAACCCAATTTATTAAAAAGCAGCTTTCTTAACATACCCTTTAAGAAACAGACAATAACTCAGCCCACCTTTGGGAGCAAAGCAGGCAGTCTTGAGTGATATTCTCCCAGGCCAGGAAGCTGCTATCCTGGGAGGAAATCAGAGCAGTAACATTCTTGTAAATAACCAGGAAAACTAATAAGAAACTTAATGTCTCTTCAAAGATAAACATTTTGGGGCCACTTAGCAGGTCTTCATCCCTAGTCCTTTGTCTCTGAACCACCTATAAAACCCCCAGACAGTGTACCGCCTAGCACCTGGCACTGGATTGATTTAGGGCTATAGAAATACTGACTTGTTGAGTGGAACTGAGATAAAGGAGATGGTTTCAGGGTAAGCACTTTGGATGGCAGAGCAGATGCCAACAACTTTGGTTGTTAGCTTGGCCCTGTAATTAATGGATACCAATTGGACAAATACAGAATCTAAGAAAACAGAACAGGACTGCAGATGTATAACATGGTGTCAGTTCTTTTGATATGGGATTCATGCTTTATCTGCAACATATCCTGAGTTTCTCCCTGTTTCAGTCTTTACTGCCATGACTCAGAGTGGGGGCTCCAAAACTGTTGAATGAATGACGAGGGGGTGGTTGGTGACCTCAATGAGAAGAACTTCAGAGGTGAGAGAGCTGAAGGGCAGAGGCTGTGGTCAGATCACATGATGACTACATGAGGAATTTCAGGGGATGAATACATTTGGGCTGGCTAGGGAAGGGGTGGCTAAAGAGGAGTTGAGGGTCGGTTACTGGTGATGAGGAGGCTGATATGTGAAGAAGAGCCCATTACTCCCTAAGTCTTCATGGTCATATCTGGTAATAGATTGATGCAGAGTTGCCTAGAGGGTTCCAGGACGTCCTGGCTTTCCTGTTCTACACAGAGGTCAGGTCTTCCCTTCAGTGGCCTGGGGCTTTGGGCCTGTCGCCTACCAGAGGTGATGGCCGCACACAGGCAACAGCTTTCCATTGATGACCCCACAAACTCTCTTTTGCTGTCGTAAGCAGCTAAATGTACTTAGCTTCTCAGATTTTCTTGTAAGTTCTGACTTGTCCACCACACTAGTGCTTCAGGGGAACTCAACTATTATTTTGATTCCCCAACTCCCTTCAAGACCTTCACTTCCCAACTCCTTCCGCCATTTTGTGAGGTCTAACTTCCCATGATGCCTGCAATGGCCCTGCTTCCCTTACTGAACCGCGAGTGGTACAGGTACGGTTCATTTGTTCTCTTGGACACTGAAGTCACCTGAGGTGACGCTCTGGTGTGGGGGGAGGAGGGAGACCATGCTCCTGTAGGCTAAGTCTACATGGGACTGAGGTGCCATGAGTAGGCGGTCATTAGTGACAGCAGCCAGGAGGCAAGCAGGGTGGTACAGTCGCTGAAGATGGGGAGATATCACATGTAGATGGAAGAACACTGGCCTGAGACGAGCACCATGGAATGAGAAGAATGCTTACTCTTCTCCCACCCTTAGGTGAGAAGCTGGGCTCAGGATGAGGAGGTGGAGAGAGCCTCCATTGGAGCAAGCCAGGCTGAAGGGTTTGATTTTGTAGATTAAGAGTGGCCCAGTAGTACAATGGTGAAATGCTTAACCACTAACATGTTGTGCGAGCTTGGGAAAAAATTGTTTGCCCTCTCTGCCTCAGTTTCCCTCTCTGTTCAATGAGATTGTGATAGAACATACCTCATAGGGCTGTTGAGGAGATTAAATGGGTTAATACATGCACATTGCAAAGAACAGTACTCCCTTAGAGCAGTGCTTGGTAAGTAATACATGCTCACTGGAGTTTTAAAAAAGTTTTATTTGGCCCTCATCAAAATTCTGATGGGTCAATAGGAATTACCAGCCCCAGTTGAAGAATGTGGTACCCAGAGAGGTTAGGGAGCTTGTCAAGACACACAGTCAGGACAAGTCCCCAGTATCCTGGCTTGTTGGTCAACCACAACTCACTGCATTAGGGGGTCTGAGAAGTGGTGAGTGAATAGGTCCCATGACAGGCAGTGTTTCACTTGCTAGGAAATTCTCCTTACTATGTCATGTGTTTGCAGAGCCCTTAGTAATAGCTGCCCTGCCTAACAGTCACCCAAACTGGCCGTCACCAGCTCCTTCAAGCTGAGGCCCATGTTTTCATTGTCTCTGATTCCAGGTCCCTGCCACCCGCCCCATTGGTCCTGAGAGCTAGCTGGTGGAAGATTGAATCTGCCCTCAGCCTGACCCAGTGCACCCCACCGAGGTCCTGCTGAGCATAATGTTCAGACAAACTATTGATCTGATTAACCTGGGCGCCTCCAGCTCTGGTCAGCCCCCTGTGGTGCTAATAGAGGGGGAGGGAGATTAAATTAGCAATGATGCTGAGATGGGGAGCTGCTGAAATGTGTTTACAAATGAAGTTTTAATATAAAAAATCAGGGCAATTGGCACTGGCATTTAGGATATAATGAAGGCCCTTGCAGCTTGAGCTGCTGATAAGAGAGTAATACATTGAAGGAGAAACTCTCGAATCAACAGACTCTTAAAGCAAATATCTGGAGATATGCACACAACCAGTAACAATGGGCTTTTCTTTGCTGTGGGTTGTGGTGACCAAAGAGGGGAGCAGACAAGCAGTAAGCTGAAATTTTCCCAGTATCATGAGGAAGCAGGGTGGCGTGGGATCCTTTTAGTGGGTGAGAGCAGGGCTGTGTGCACTTTGCAGCCCTTGGCACCCACTAATCTGCTTTCTGTCTCTATGTATTTGCTTATTCTGGACCTTTCCTATGAATGGAATCATATGTCTGACTTCTTTCACTTAACATAATGTTGTCCAGGCTCATCCATGTTGTAGCATGTATCAGTACTCAATTCCTTGTTATGGCTGAACAATATTCCATTGCATGGATACACCACATTTTGTTTATCCAGTCATCCCTTGATGAACATCTGGATTGTTTTCACTTGGGAGATTTTACAAATAATCATGCTATGAATAGTTGTGTACACGTTTTGTGTAGACATATGTCTTCATTTCTAGTGGGTGTGGGGAGCCGTGTTTGGTTACTGCTTGACATAAGTGAAGCCATTTTGTAAACTTCCTCCATATTGTAAAGAGAACTTGTTTATTCTGTAACTTTTGTCTTTGCACAAGTTGTTTTGAATACGTGAAGGCCTTGAAACAGAGTGATCATTCCTTGACTCATAGAACGGGGAACTTGTTTAAGAAAACAACTCTCTGTATGATAAGGAAGTGCGTTTGTTGTAATGCCAATAGCCTGAGAATTTAACCTTTAAGTTTCTCGCTTCCTCTTTGTTGATGTATAAATATAGGCCCCTAAATAAAGACTTTGGCATTCTGCACAAGACAGACTGTCCTCCTGTGATCTTTGTAGATATATCCTAGCCCCCCTTTCAGGAACGTTTTGACTGGCTCCGTCAGAAGTGGCGCCCGAACAGGGACCTGAACATGGGGACAATGGTGAAGGACCACCACAGAAAAAGCGGGACCTGTACACAGAAGAAAAGAGGGAGGCGGTGAAGCACAGGGTCAGGATAAGAAGAGCAGCAGAACAGTGAGTACTCATGGGGAATAACAGTAGCAGGCTGCTCTTTGTAAATATGCTTAAAAATATGCTTAGAGCCCGCGGCGCGTGGGTAGGAGAACAGCAACTTACACAATTTTTAGAGTTTGTAGAAAAAATATGCCCATGTTTCCCAGAGGAAGGAACCATTAATTTAGCAACTTGGAACAAAGTAGGAGAAAAATTACAAGAATATTATGATAAACATGGTCCAGCCAAGATTCCTGTAGATACTTTTGGACTGTGGACCTTAATTAAGGATAGTATAGACCCTAGACATGAAAGAGAAGGCTAGGAAATCCCCCAGAAGATAGGAGTGAGAATAAAACAGAGCCAAGAATAGAGCCCTCGGCTCCTGCAGAGCCGATTTAACATCAGGCTATGTTCAGACGTAGGGCCTGCTTACATACAAGGGCTGGCCATGGCTACAGCATTACAAGCAAAGACTGTAAAAGAAGTGTTGTTTCAGCAACAAAAATTCCCTAGGAAAAGAGTTGCGGGTCCCCCAGGAAGTTGTTATAGATGTGGATCAGTGGCCTCCTACAACTGAGAAAATAAAAGCTGCAGAGCAGTTAGTGCAGGAACAGCTCCACAGCGGTCATATTGTTCCTTCTATTTCTCCTTGGAATTCCCCTATTTTTGTCATTAAAAAGAAGTCAGGAAATTGGAGACTTTTGCATGATTTAAGACAAATTAATGCAGTTCTCAAACCTATGGGACCTTTACAACAAGGTCTCCCTTCTCTGGCTGTGATTCCAAAAGATTGGGATACGGCTATCATTTATCTTAAAGATTGCTTTTTTTTTTTACAGTTCCTCTAGCTGTAACAGACAGAGAAAAGTTTGCTTTTACTGTCCCTTCCTTAAATCTGCAGGCTCCTTCAGAGAGATTCCAGTGGAAAGTATTTCCTCAAAGAATGTAAAACAGCCCTATAATTGGTCAAAATTATGTGCACAAGGCTTTCTTATCCCCTCCCTGCGTGAGCCAGGAGCTGTCTCTCCTCTCACTGTACCTCTAAATAAAAGCCTCCCTTTAGCTCTCCTACGTTGACTGTTTGTTAAGTTCATTCTTCAGCTCTGCAAGCAAGAACCCCAGCATCATTTTCAGGGGCTCGTCTGAGATAACCTCAGAGGTGAGTATCGGCATCCAAGCCTGCCTTTTCTTTCACTGTCCTTATAGAAGGAAGCCGTCTATGGCACACAACAAAGGGTGCTCGTCAGCCACTTAAATGGGACTAGCCCGGCTGCCGATCTCAAAGTCTCGAGCAACAGGTTCCCCTGCGTCTCCCTCAGTGGATCCCCCGTCTCCCTTGGGAGCCGGGAAAGTCACCTGAGTGGAGGCCAGGATTCCCTTTCAGAGGCATCTTCTTGGATGCGAGGGACTGAGGAAAGTCATGGGCAACTGCAAGAGTCCAGGTGGAGGCTACACTTCAGTGGCTTCTTAAAGGTCCGTGAGTCTGGAATCAGACCCCGACAGCCCAAATGGGTATCCATGAGGAGTGTCTCTCTTTCTGTCTCTCTGACTTCCAGCCTGCTTTTTCAGGCTGCCCTGGCCTCTGAGTGAGGCAAGGGGCGTTCCTAACTTTCTTCTAACTTCATCAGTTTCATGGAACCTGATACCCACCACTGTAAGGTAAGAGATTGCTCTTATTCCTGGCTAAATGCTGTCCTCTTTATCTCATAAAATGTGTCTGAGCACTCGTTCACCACTTAAAAGACGATTAGCATCGGCTACCAGTTTTAAATCTCTGATTAGAGAGGCTTGGCCCCGGAAAGAAGTATGCAATATAATGTTATGCAGCTAAATATATTTTGCCACAAGGAAAGAAAATAGTCAAAAATCTCGTGAACTACTACAATATAGAACTAGTTTTCTAAATTCTTTTAGTAAAAATATTCTACTTATTGAGTTCATCATTATCTTCAAAAATTTGAGAGGTTTTTAAATTAGACTCCCTGAAACGGAAGAAATTTATCTTCTGCAATACAGCCTGGCTTTAAATAACTAGTGCTAGAATTGTACTTGCATTTCATTTCCAGCCCCCTGGACAAACACAGTCCCTATCAGTACAGAGCCTTCATTGGCTCCTTTTAGTCTAAGACCATCTAAACCTTAACCCAGTTATGTGAACTACTCACCCTTAAAATGTATTCTTGAAAACTGAAATACTTTTAATCAAGTAAGCTAAAATGAAAGAGGGCAATTGAATATTAGTAACTCAAATCTTTGTATCAGTTTATCTATCTGAGTATATATTCTTTTATGAAAAGTATTGCTAACTGTAACCATTATGTCTCAGTCTGTATGTTTGTTTGTCTAAGTGTGTAAATGAAAAATGTTTTTCTACCTCCGGATGGTATTAATACAAATTAATTTAAAAACTTGTGAAAATTGGGCAATCTAAAACTTCCAAGAAATTCTAATAAAAGATATTAAGCATTAATGCTAATTTAAGTTTAATTGAAGCGGACATGTCCTTATAGTTATCAGTTGCCTGAGTTTACCTAAGTCATTTAAGTTGATGTTATCTGTTAAATCTTTCAAGAAGATGCTTAAAGAAAGGCTTGACTTTGTCTAATGTCTAATAAAAGGTTTATAAGTAATTTAGCATGGTTACTAAAGAGTGCATAAACAAGTATAACAAATGAACATCTTAATAATAATATATTAATGTATAACAGTGTGTTTATCTGCAAACAGCCTAAGAATTTTTGTGGTAACCGAAATTCTTGGAGTTTTGCTAAGTTATATGAAGATATTTTGTGCTTAGTGAGAGATTGTGCTGTAAAGCACATGGTTCCAGAAATTGAAGTGTGTTCATAAATTTGTCAATCTAAAGAATGCTAGTGTAACAGTTTACAATAGCCCACTTCTAAGTGTTCACTGAAAATTAAAGTACCTAATGTTTTTAAGTTCTGATTAAAGCTACTTAATATAAGGAAAACATTTCTGTATGCTAAAGAATGTGTGTTTTAATAAAAGAAGATATAAAGAATAGAAAGGCATTGTATTGAGAGTAAAAGAAAGTAACTTTGTTCTTAAGCACAGCTGTTTATTTGAAGAAGAGGAACACTGAATGTAAAAAGATTATAGAAACTTTATAGAAAAATTGATATAGTCATGTTATATGAAATTAAAGCAAATAAGTCAATATTAAGTACACAGCAAAACTAAGTTTTTGTTTCTTAGAGGAACAAAAGTTTATTAGTCTACCTTTAATATTGTAAGATTGCAGAAGGTTTTCTAATTGTTTTTCAAAGCAATTTCTCATGCTTAAAGTCTCAATGAGTTATCTGAGTATTAAAAAATATATATATATATAAATAATAATAAGATCTTAATATTAAAAGGACTGTAAGCCAAGTGTTGTTAACAACTGAGTAACCTGTATTTGCCTTTAAACCTTTTTATTGTCATTCTAGTTAAATAACAAGTATTAATAACATAATTCTATTTAGGCAAATGCCTTAAAAACTTTCTTTTCACAACTTTCCAAAATCAAATTCAGAAAGGTGCTTTTTACCTCTAATTAACTCTGATATTTTCCAGAGGGCCCCTGGAAAATGTCAGAGGAATTTTCTCCTCATTAGAGAAAGTATTTGGCTAATTTGGCTTATTTATCTGATATATAATTGCCTGGAAAGCATTGTCTAAAAGAATGATGCCAAACTTTGTTACTGAATATTTTATATTACAAAAATATCCAAATTTCCTTATGTCAACTGTCTTATAGTAAGCGCTCATCAGACCTTTTGCCATTGTCATTTGTAAGTCTTGTCATTTATAGTCACTGTTTTATTACTTCTAAACTGGTAAAGAACTAGATTTCAGCAGAACAAATATTAATTACATAAGATTAAGTAAACTACAGAAGGTGGTTTCGTGGTGCGGGATGCATCCTTCCTGCTCTAATAGATTATCCTGAAAATAATCATGAAAGACTTCTCCAAGCTCTGCCGTCTGATTGTGACAACAACTTGAGGCTTTGGATCCCGCCTCTGAGGCAGTTACAGTGACATTCATCCTGATGGACTTATCATTGGAATGCAAAAATAAATATTTAAGCTGGCCTGTGTGTACAGTGAGACAACGAATTTGACTGCTTCTGTATTATGTGAACTCAATCAAGAGCTAAGAGAAGTGCGAGTTGTGGTGCTTCAGAATTGTGCTACTATAGATTATCTGCTGTTAAAAAAAAGAGATGTGAACAGTTTCCAGGAATGTGTTGTTTTAATTTATCCGATTTTTCTGCTTTTCCTATATATCTGTATTCCTATTCTGTTAATGTGTGTACTTAATTTAATTAGTAGTTTGTTAAAACCTATATATGCCTACGTTATTCTACAGGAAATTATGTTAAATAATCAATCTTCTCATATTTTCTTCCATCTTTTACTTCTATAGCTTTTCTTCTTTCTTCCTAAATTCAGCTCTTTACTAAAATTACTGTGCATCATAATCCTTTCAACAAGCACAGTCGCACGGAGGCCATCAGGTGAGAAATTGGGGGCCAACAGACATGAGGCTTAGAAACTCACCCCCCCAGTTTTGAGAGAAATCTTCTGCACCTGTGGATGTTTTGTTGCCCTTGCCCAGCTCAGATAAAAACTCAGGCTATAGGCATAGATGTGCTCACCTGCAATTACCTTCTAATTGCACTAGATTTATTTTCTATCTTTATTCTACTTCACGTAAATTCAATAAATAGACATTTTATACTGCAGAATATAGGGAAGTAAACTTTGTTAAAAGCCTCCTGTTAGAAACTATCTACTTGCTATATTCTCTATTATATCTATGTACTTCTGCGCAAAAAAAAGGGGGGGGGGTGAGAAATGTTGGAGTTCTCCAGAAGAATGTGCAGCTGTTAATTTGGAACTTTTTGTTTTGTGTCAGCCTGAGTCTGCAAACAGCTCAGGCTGCAGACTTGTTATCTCAAGCAAAGTAAGTCTAAGGAGGTTGGCTGCACACCCCAGACTTCAGGGGACGGAGTTGAACCACAGTATAAGGAACTGTATTAATGTAGGGACTGCTTTGTGTTCTTTTTCTCTCCCTGGGAAAGAATAATTTAGCCCTGAGGTCTGAGAAAGAATGATTTAGCCTCCTTCTTCCATGCTTTTTAAAATTAGTTCTAAGAACCTGGCTTATGGTTGCCGGAGACTTACATGGCTTGCAGCTATATGTGTCCCCTCCCCAAGTGCCGGAATAGAGGCTGGTAGTCAAAGATGGGTAAGAGTGGCAAAGGGAGACACTAATCTAAGGACACAAACCATGCTGTTTGAAGTCTGATGACGGGTAAGGATCTCCTTTGTGCCTCTCAACCTAAGACAGGCACAGTCTTCTATTATGACAATAGAGTTTGTCATAAAAAATAAAAAAGGGGGAGATGTGGGGAGCCGTGTTTGGCTACTGCTTGACATAAGTGAAGCCATTTTGTGAACTTCCTCCATATTGTAAAGAGAACTTGTTTATTCTTTTGTCCTCGTACAAGTTGTTTTGAAGACGTGAAGGCCTTGAATCAGAGTGATGGTTCCTTGACTCACAGAACGGGGAACTTGTTTAAGAAAACAACTCTCTGTATGATAAGGAAGTGGTTTTGTTGTGACGTCAATATGCTTTGGACAGTCTCATGGCGGGACTTATATATATACTAAAGAAAAATAAAGCTTAGCGTGGCTGCACTGACAGTGTGCCCTCCTGAGTCTTTTCTTTCTTCTTTTCTTCTTTTAATCCTCGCTCCCCCCTTCAGGTACTGTTCGATCACTGACGGCCGGCTCCGTCAAGTGGGTATACACCTGGGAACAGAATTGCAAAGTCATATAATAACACTCTAAATTTAACTTTTTAAGGAATGTCCATTCTTTTCCACAGTGGCTGCACCATTTTACATTCCTACCAACAATGTACCAGGGTTCCAATTTCTCTACATCCTTTCATTATAAAAATTTATAGTCATTGTCTTGATCTGAGTGATGGTTACATGAGTGTATATACATATCAAAATTCATTAAGCTGTACCCTAGGATTTGTGTATTTTATTGTATGTACCTCAATTAAAAAAATTAAAAATTAAAATAAGATAAAATTATAGCCATTGTAGTGGGTGTGAAGTGGGATCTCACTATGGCTTTTATTCACATTTCCCTGATGACTAATGGTGTTAAGCTTCTTTTCATGGGCTTATTGGCCATTTGAATATCTTCTTTGGAGAAATGTCTATGCTGATCCTTTGCCCGGTTTATAACTGGGTTATCTGTTTTTCTGTGGTTGAGTAGTAAGAATTCTTTATATTTTCTGGATATTTGACCCTTATCAGACAGACAATTTACCAATGCTTTCTCTCATTCTGTGGGTCGTCTTTTCCCTTTCTTGATAGTGTCCTTTCATACACATTAATTTTGATGAAGTCCAACATCTTTCTTTTTTCTTTTGTTGCTTGTGCTTTTGCTGTCATCTGATTGCTTTTTAAGGCAGTGGTCCTTGATCTTTCTACCCTATGGCCATCCCCAGCCTTCTCCCCAGTTGTTCTACTGAAGGTCCTTGGTCCGAAGCAAAGGCCTACTTTTTCTGGGAACACATTGATGTGTTTACAGGTATTCTGTTGTGATGTTGCTAATTTATGGGAAACTGTGAGGCCAGGCCCAATTAAAGCGGATGGAAGGAAGCTGTAGCAAATTGTATTGCCATAGCTCTGCAACACAAACACACTAGAATATTTCCATTAGTAACTGAAGGTTGTAATGATACTGTGGAAAAAATATGACCTTCACAGTGGCTGAACAACAAAAAGATCGTGCATTTTCAAATGGCTCTAGCACTGATGGCAATAAATGTGGTTGCTCTGAAGAAAGCACTAAAAGCAAAAATGATATTGGTAATATCAGCAGCTGATATGAATGCTCTGTTTCCCACCAAGATCAGTCCTGGATTTAGAACCCATACCCTGTGTTCCTCTGTGTTTCTGCTCCAGGTCTTTGACACTGTCCCCCACTTCATCTTTACATGCTTGAATCCTACTTGGCATTTAAAGCTCAGCTCACCTCTTCCATGAAGCTTTTCCTGATTTCCCCCATTCTTAACTCTCAGAAGTAACCTAACTGCAGATGGAGTGATGACCTGGTGGAGAACGAGGGCTCAGGATGAAGAGGCGGAGAGAGCCTTTAGTTAGGAGAGCTAGGCTGAAGAATTCAATTCTGTAGAGTAGGAGTGGCCCATAGAGCCATGGTGAAATTGTAGCCATTAACATGCTGTCTGACCTTGGGAAAATTGTTTGCCTGGTATGTGCCTCAGTTTCCCTATCTGTTCAATGTGATTATGATGGTACCTACCTCATAGGGCTGCTCATACCTCATTAACTAACTGAGTTAATACATGCAGAAGACTAAGAACAACGCTCCCTTAGAGCAGTGCTTGACAAATAATACACACTCACTAAAGCTTTTATTTATTTACTTGTAAATTTCATTTGGTTGAAAATCTCAGTTTCACAACATGAAAGCTCAGGGGCAGGTTCTACGAGCCCCAGTTTCCTCCCCACAAGGAATTCTCATAAATGCTATCATTTGCACAAAGCAGGCTAGAATATGGTAGTTAACCGAGATTCCTGTACCAATGCAGTGTCTCTGGTAATAGCTGTATTTAAAATCCGCAGCAGACATAAAAAAGTTTTACAAATCTACCAATAAACTATTAGAATTAGTGAGAAAAGCTATTTATATAGACTAGTGAGAAACAAATAGCAAAAATTAAATGATACCATTTATAAGAGCAACAAAAGCATCAATTACACAGAATTTAATATAACAAAAGATGTGCAAAATTTCTACAATGAATACTACAGACCATTGCTGATAAATTAGAGAAGATCTAGAGAAATGGAGATATATATCATGTTCATGGATTGGAAGGATCAATATTGTTAAGACGTTAATTCTCCCCAAATTGATCTACAGGCCCAATGTGATTCCAATAAAAATCACAGTAAGGTGTGTGTGTGTGTGTGTGTGTGTGTGTGTGTGTGTGAATCGACAATTTGACTATGGGATTTATATGGAAATACAAAGGACTGAGGACAGCTAGGATAATTCTGAAGAAGAACAAAGTCAAGGACACTTACACCACATGTCAAGATTTGTAAAGCCACAATAATTATGTCAGTGCATTATTGGCACAAGAATAGGAAAAAAACTGGGCAATGGAACACACTAGAAAGTCCAGAAATTGACCCATACATGCCACTGGATTTATGTCAAAGATGATACTGCAGTTGAGCGAGGGAGAGGATGGCCTTTTTGGTAAATGATGTTGATCATCTATATATCCACATGGGAAAAAATGTATTTGGACTCCACCTCAGGCCATACGCAAAAAAAAAAAAAATTTGATTCCAGATGTATTAATATCCAAAGGTGCAGGGTTAATCAATACATCTTACAAAGGATAAAATAAGAGAACATCTTCATGACTTTGGAGTAGGTAAAGATTTATTAACTAGGACACAAAAGGCACTAATGACAATGGAAAAAAAATCACTAAAACGGAGTACATTAAAAGTAAGGATGACTGTTAATTAAAAGACATCTTAAAGAGAAAATGCAAGTGAAAACGCATGCCACAGAGTGGCATCTCAAGGGAAATACAATGAAGGAATACAAGTAGTAAGGAAAAGACAACCTGACAGAAAACTGAGCAGAAGACTTGAAGGGACACAAAGAAGATATCAGAATGGCCAATGAATATGTGAAATGGGCTCATCTTAACTGGCCATCAGGAAAATACAAATTAAAACATCAATGTGATACCACCACTTACCCACCAGAATGACTAAAATGGAAAAGGTCAAAATGCCAAGTTCGGGAGAGTAGGTAGAGCAATGGGCACGTTCACACGTTGTTGGTGGGAGACTGTCTGGCTCCGTGTGGTTACCAGCCTGTCCCTTGGCCAGAAACAAAATGCTACAGTTAAAATAGTCAGCTATCTCCCAGGCCACTGAGTTAGACTCAGGGCCCCACGTCACAGCCCAGTTTATAGAGGGTAATCCTTAAGGTCTTCCAAGGGCAACACTTCTGTCCCTGCCCACTGCCACCTCCCTGGCACTTCAGACATATGCCAAATGGAGCAGAGGAGCAGAACCCTCAGAGGACACCTTAGGACACAGGCCAGGTGATCACACCACAGGTTTCCCAGCCACTCAGTCTGGGCAAACAGCCTGCAGTTGCCCACAGTCACCCCATTACAAGAAGGCTGGCTTTACTGACGGCATGCAGTGACACCTACACCACCACTCTGCACCTGGAGCAGTGCCTGGCCATTGGGGCACCTTCTGGGGTGCCACACATCACCTCAGGGACCTCAGCCCCAGGCACTACCTGGGGACAAGTTGATGTGGGGGACTGGGCAAGTTGGCTTCACCACTCTGTACTGCTGCCTCCATCGGCTTTGCTGAAGACCCAAGAATGAGTTCCTGAGCTCATTTCTTTTTTTTTTT
>JAVSCE010000705.1:0-19853 GCA_032199065.1 Smutsia gigantea
TGTGTAATCAAACAGAATGTTAAGGTATGAAGGGGAATGTTGAATAATAGAACAGAATTTTAATGAACGGAATGAAATGTTATGTAACAGAAAGGAAATAATGTGTTGGAAATGAGTCAAATATTATGGAATGGAATGGAATGTTGTGGAACTGAATGGAATGTTCTGGAATGGAAGGGAATGCGGTGGAATGCAATGGAATGTTGTGGAAAGGACGAGAATGTTGGGGAAAGGAATGGTAGGTTAAGGAATGGAAAAGAATTTTTTGGATTGGAATGGAATCTTATGCAACAGAATGAACTAAAATGTTTGAATTGGAACGGAATGTTGAGTAATCGAATGATATTTTACACATTGATGTGGAATGTTATTTAATAGAACCAAATTTAATGAATGGAATGGAATGTTATGCAACTCAATGGGAATAATGTTTTGGAATGGAGTCGAAGGTTATGGAATGGAATGTCATATTTTGGAATACAATGGAAAGTTAAGGAATGGAACGGAATGTTGTGGAATGCAATGGAATGTTGGGGAAAGGAATGAAATGTTAAGGAATGGAATGGAATATTTTTGATTGGAATGGAATCTTATGCAGTAGAATGAAATTGAACAGAACGTTGTGTATTCGAATGAAATGTCATGGTATGAAGGGGAATGTTGATCAATAGAACAGAATTTTAATGAATGATATTGATTGTTTTCTAAATGAATATGAATAATGTGTTGCAATGGAATGGAATGTTATGTAATGGAACAGAATGTGGTGGAAGTGAATGGAATATTATGGAATGGAATACAATGCTGTGGATTGCAATGGAACGCTGTGTAAAGGAATAGAATGTGGGGAACGGAATGGAAGGTTAAGGAATAGAATGGAATTTTGTTTATTGGAATGCAATCTTTTGAAATAGAAAGAAATAAAATAATTGAAATGGAATGGAATGTTGTGTAATCAAAAGGAATGTTGTGGTATGAAGGGGTTTGTTGATTAGTAGAAGAGAATTTTAATGAATGGAATGGAATGTTAGGTTACAGAACGGGAACAATGTATTTGGCTGGAAACAAATGTTATGGAATGGAATTGAATGTTGTGGAATTCAAAGGAAGGTGAAGGAATGGAATGGAATGCAATGGAATGTAGTGGAAAGGAATAGAGCATTGGGGAAAGGAAAGGAAGTTTAAGGAGTGGAATGCAAATTTGTGGATTGGAATGGAATTTTAAGGAAGGGGATATAATAGAATGTTGAAATGGACTGGAAAGTTGTATAATCGAATGGAATGTTATGGTATGAAGTGCAATGTTGATTAAAAGAACGGAATTTTGAAGAATGGTATGGAATGCTTGTAAAAGAATGGGAATAATGTGTTGGAATGGAATCGAATGGAATGGAAAGAAATGGAATGCAGTGGAAAGTAATGGAATAGAATGGAATGCTTTGCAATGCAATGGGATATTGTGGATAGGAATAGAATGTTATGGAATAAAGTGTTTGAATGGGATCGAATGTAATGGAATGAGAGGGAATGTTTTGGAACGGAATGGAAAGTTATGGAATGGAATGGAATTCTGTGGAATGCAATGGAATGTTGCAGAAAGAATAGAATGTTATGTAATTAAGAGGAAAGTTATGGAATGGAATGCAATGCTGTGGATTTGAATGGAATGTTGGGGAAAGGTTACAAATGGAATGGAATTTTGTGGATTTGAATGAAATCTTATTCCGTAGAATGAAATAGAAGGTTTAAATTGGAAACGGATGCTATGGAATGGAATGGAATATTATGGTATGAATTGGAATTTTGATTTATAGAACTGAATATTAAAGAATGGAATGGAATGTTAGGTCAAAGAACGGGAATAATATGTTTGAATGGTATCAAAAGTCAAAGAATGGAATGGAATGAGTTCGAATAGAATGCAATGTTATGGAATGGAATAGAGTAATGGGAAGTGCAATGGAATGCTGTGAAAGGAATACAATACTGGGAAAAGGAATGGAAGGTTAAGGAATGGAATGGAATTTTGTGGATTGGAAGGCAATCTTATGCAATAGAATGAAATAGAATGTTTCAAATGAAATGGAATGTTATGTAATCGAATGAAATGTTATGGAATGTTATGTAATCGAATGAAATGTTATGGTATGAAGGTGAATGTTGATTAATAGGACAGAATTTTAATGAATGGAATGTAATGTTATGTAACAGAACGGGAATAATATGATGAATGGAATCAAATGTTATGGAATATAATGGAATGTTATGGAACTGAATGGAATGTTACGGAATGGAAGGGAATGCGGTGTAAATCAATGGGATGTTGTGGAACGGAATAGAATGTTGGGGAAAGAAATAGAGGTTAAGTATATAATGGAATTTTGTGGATTAGAATGGAATCTTATGCAAAAGAATGAAATAGAATGAATTGGAAAGGAATGTTGTGTAATCGAATGGAAAGTTATGCTATGAAGGGGATTTTTGATGAATAGAACCGAATTTTAATGAACGGTATCGAATGTTTTGTAGCAGAACGAGAATAATGTGTTGGGAATGAATTGTATGTAATGAAATGGAATGGAATGTTGTGTAATTGAATGGAATGTAGGGAAAGGAATGGAAGTTTAAGGAATGGAATGGAATTTTTTGGGTTGGAATGGAATCTTATGAATCACAATGAAATAGAATGAATTGGAAAGGAATGTTGCATAATCGAATGGAATGTTATGCTATGAAGTGAAATGTTCATTAAGAGGACAAAATTTTAATGAATGGAATGGAATCTTGCAACAGAAAGGCAATAATATGTTGGAATGAAATCGAATGTTATGGAATGGAATGGAATGCTTTGGAATGCAATGGAATGTTGTGGAAAAGAACAGAATGTTGCTGAAAGGAATGAAGTGTTAAGGAATGCAATGGAATTATTTGGATTGGAATTGAATCTTATACAATAGAATAAAATAGAATGATTGAAATGGAATGGAATGTTGTATAATCGAATTGAATGTGATGGTATGAAGTGCAATGTTGATTAATAGAACTGAATTTTGAAGAATGGTATGGAATGCTTTGTAAAGGAATTGGAATTATGTTTTGGAATGTAATCAAATGGAATGGAAAGGATTGGAATGTTTTGGAATGGAATGGAAGGTTGTGGAATTGAGTGGAATGTAACGGAATGGAATGGAATGCTATGTAATGCAATGGAATGTTCTGGATAGGAATAGAATGTGAGGGAAAGCAATGTAAGGTTATGAAATGTAATGGAATTTCGTGGATTGGAGTGAAATCTGATGCAATAGAATGAAATACAGTAGTTGAAATAGAATAGAATGCTGTATTTCAGATTGGAATGTTATGGTATGAAGTGAAATGTTGTTTAATTGAATGGAATATGTGGACAGGAATGGAATGCTTTGGAATGCAATAGAATGTTGTGGAAAGCAATAGAAAGATGTGGAAAGGAATTGACGTTGAAGGAATGGAAAGGAATTTTGTGGATTGGAAGGAATCTTATGTAATGGAATGAGATTCAATGTTTGCAATTTAAAGAGATGTTGTGTAATCAAATGGAATGTTATGGTATGAAGTGGAATGCACATTAATAGAACCGAGTTTCAAAGAATGGAATGGAATGTTAGGTAACAGAAAGGGATTAATGTGTTTGAATGGAATCAATTTTATGCAATGGAATGGAAGATTTTGGAATTGAATGGAAAATTAAGGATTGGAATTGAGTGCTGTGGAATGCAGTGTCATGTTGTGGAAAGGAATAGAACTTTGTGGAAAGGAATGGAAGGTAAAGGAATGGAATGTAATTTTGTGGGTTGGATTGGAATCATATGCAGTGGAATGAGATACAATGTTTGCAATTGAATGGGATGTTGTGTAATCGAATGAATGCTATGCTATGAAGTGGAATGTTGATTAATAGAAAGAATTTTAACGAATGGAATGGAATGTTAGGTACAGAACTGGAATAATGTTTTGGAGAGGAATCGAATGTTATGGAATGTAATGGAAATTTGTGGTACTGAATTGAATGTTGTGGAATAGAATGGAATGATGTAGAATGCTTGGAATGTGGTGGAAAGGAATAGAATGTTGGGGAAAGGAATGGAATAGAATGCTGTGGAATGCACTGCCATGTTGTGGAATGTAATAGAACGTTGGAGAAAGGAATGGGATGTTAAGGAATGGAATGGAATTTTGTGGATTGGAATGGAATCCTGTGTAATAGAACGAAATAGATTGGTTGAAATGGAATGGTGTTCTGTGTAATCGAATGGAATATTATGGTATGAAATGGAATGTTAATAGAACAAATTTTACTGAATCAAGGGAATATTATGTAATCGTAGGGGAATAATGTCTTGGAATGGAATTGAATGCTAAGGAATGGAATGGAATGGAGGGGAACGGAATAGACAGTTGGAGAAAGGAAATGAAGGGTATGGAAAGGAATTGAAATTTTGTGCGCTGGAATGGAAACTTATGCAACATAATGAAGTACAATATTAGAAATGGAATGGAATGTTGTTTATTGGAATAGAATTTTATGATATGAAGTTGAATGTAGATTAATAGAATCGAATTTTAATGAATGGAATGGAATGTTATGTAACAGAAAGGGAATAATGTGTTCGAATGCAATGGAATGTTATGGAATGAAGTGCAATGTTGTGGAATTGAATGTAATGTGAAGGAATGGAATGGATGCTGTGGAATGCAATGGAATGTAGTGTAAAGCAATAGAATGTTCGTAAAGGAATGGACGTTAAAGTAATGGAATGGAATTTTGTGAATAGGAATGGAATCTTATGGAATGGAATGAAATAGAATGTGTTAAATGGACTGGAATGTTGTATCATCGAATGGAATGTTATGGTATGAAGTGCAATGTTGATTAATAGAACCGAATTTTGAAGAATGGTATGCAATGTTTTGTAAAAGAATGGGAATGATGTGTTGGAATGGATTAGAATGGAATGGAATGGAATGGAATTGAATGATTTGGAATGCAATGGATTATTGTGGAATGCAATGGAATGTAGTGGAGAAAAGTAGAACGTTAGGGATAGCAATGGGACTTTTAGGAGTGGAATGGAATTTCATGGATTCGAATGGAATCTTATGCAATAGAATGAAAAACAGCATTTTAAATTCAATAGAATGTTGTATATTCGATTGGAATTTTGTGGTATGAAGTAGAATGTTGCTAAATATAATTGAATTTTAATGAATGGAATGGAATATTATGTAACAGATCGAGAATAATGTTTTTGAAGGAAATCGAATGCTGTGGAATAGAGTGGATTGCTGTGGAATGCAGTGTCATGTTGTGGAAAGGAATAGAACGTTGGGGAAAATAATGGATTTTTAAGGAATGCAATGGAATTTTGTGGGTTGGATTGGAATCTTATGCAATGGAAAGAGATACAATGTTTGCAACTGAATGTGATGTTGTGTAATCGAATGAATGCTATGCTATGAAGTGGAATGTTGATTAATAGAAAAGAATTTCAATGAATGGAATGTTACGTAACAGAATTGCAATAATTTTTGGAATGGAATCGAATGTTATGGAATGTAATGGAGTTTTGTGTAGTTGAATGGAATGTTATGCAGCGGAATGGAATGATGTGAAATGCAATGGAAAGTAGTGGAAAGTAATAGAATGTTGGGGAAAGGAATGGAGGTTAAGTATGGAATGGCATTTTGTTGATCAGAACGGAATTTATGCAACAGAAGGTAATAGAATGAACTGGAAAGGAATAATGTGTAATCGAATGGAAAGTGATGCTATGGAGCTCAATTTTGATTAATAGAACCGAATTTTAATGAATGGTATCGAATGTTTTGTAGCAGACGAGAATAATGTGTTGGGAATGAATTGTTTGTAATGGAAATTAAAGGACAGTTGTGGAATTGAATGGAATGTTGGGAAAGGAATGGAAGTTTAAGGAATGGAATGGAACTATTTGGATTGGAATGGAATCTTACGCAACAGAAGGAATTAGAATGAATTGGAAAGGAATGTTGCATAATCGAATTGAAAGTTATGCTGTTAAGTGGAATGTTCGTTAAGAGGACAAAATTTTAATGAGTGGAATGGAATGTTTGCAACAGAACGGCAATAATGTGTTGGAATGAAATCGAATGTTATGGAACCGAAAGGAGCACTTTGGAATGCAATGGAATGCTGCGGAACGGAACAGAATGTTGCTGAAAGGAATGAAATGTTAAGGAATGCAATGGAGTTATTTGGATTGGAATGGAATCTTATGCAATAAATAAAATAGAATGACTCAAATGGAATGGAATGTTGTGTAATCAAATGGAATGTTATGGTATGAAGTGGAATGTAGTTTAATAGACCCGAATTTTAATGAATGGAATGGAATATGAAGTTACAGAAAGGGAATAATGTGTTTCAACGGAAACAAATGTCATGGAATGGAATTGAATGTTGGGGAATTGCCTAGAAAGTTAAAGAATGGAATGGAATGCTGTAGAATGCAATGGAATGTTGTGGAAAGGAATAGAACATTTCTGAATGGAATTTAATGTTAAGGAATTTAATGGAATTTTGTAAATTGGAATGGAGTCCTACGCAATAGAATGAAAAATAGTGTTTGAAATGGAATGGAATGTTGTGTAATCGAGTATAATATTATGGTATAAAGTGGAATGTTGATTAATAGAAGAGAATTTTAATGAAAGGAGTGGAATGTTGAGTAACAGAATGAGAATAATGTGTTGGCATGGAATTGAATGTTATGGAATGGAATGGAATGTAGTGGAATTGAATGGAATGTTATATACAGGAATGGAATGCTGTGGAATGCAATGGAGTGTTGTGGAAAGAAATAGAAATTTGGGGAAAAGAATAGAGGTTGAAGGAATGGAATGAAATTTTGTGGATTGGAATGGAATGTTATGCAATAGAATGAAATATTATGTTTTATATGGAATGGAATGTTGTGTAATGGAATGGAATGTTATGGTATGAAGTGTAATGTGAATTAACAGACACGAATTGTGAAGAATGGAATGGAATGTAAGGTAATAATCAGAATATCGTTTACGAAAGGAGTCGAATATTGTGGAATTTAAAGCTGTGCTGTGGAATGGAATGGAATGCTGTGGAATGGAATAGAATGTTGAGGATAAGAATAGAGTGTTGGAACAAGAATGTAAGGTAAAGGCATGGAATGGAATTTTGTGGATTAGAATGGAATCATATGGAAGTGGATGAAATTGAATGTTTGAAATGGACTGGAATGTTGTATAATCGAAGGGAATGTTATGGTATGAAGTGCAATGTTGATTAAAAGAGCGGAATTTTGAAGAATGGTATGAAATGTTTTGTAAAAGAATGTGAATAATGTGTTGGAATGGAATCGAATGGAATGGAAAGAAATGGAATGCAGTGGAAAGTTATGGAATAGAATGAAATGCTTTGGAATGCAATGGGATGTTGCGGATAGGAATAGAATGTTATGGAATAAAGTGTTTGAATGGGATCGAAATTAATGGAATGAGATGGAATGTTTTGGAGTGGAATCAAAAGTTATGGAATGGAATGGAATTCTGTGGAATGCAATGGAATGTTGCAGAAAGGAATAGAATGTTATGTAATTAAGTGGAAAGTTATGGAATGGAATGCAATGCTGTGGATTTGAATGGAATGTTGGGGAAAGGTTACAAATGAAATGGAATTTTGTGGATTTGAATGAAATCTTATGCCGTAGAATGAAATAGAAGGTTTAAAATGGAAACGGATGCTGTGAAATGGAATGGAATATTATGGTATGAATTGGAATTTTGATTTATAGAACTGAATATCAAAGAATGGAATGGAATGTTAGGTCAAAGAACGGGAATAATATGTTTGAATGGGATCAAAATTTATAGAATTGAATGGAATGAGTTCGAATAGAATGCAATGTTATGGAATTGAATAGAATAAGGTGGAATGCAATGGAATGTAGTGGAAAAAGTAGACCGTTAGGGAAAGAAATGGGAGGCTAAGGAGTGGAATGGAATTTCGTGGATTGGAATGGAATCTTATGCACTAGAATGAAATACAGTAATTGAAATAAAATAGAATAGAGTAAATTCGATTGGAATTTTGTGGTATGAAGTAGAATGTTGCTTCATAGACTTGAATTTTAATGAATGCAATGGAATATTATGGAACTGATCGAAATAATGTTTTTGAAGGGACTCGAATGTTGTGGAATGGAATTCAGTGTTGTATAATGCTGTATCATGTTGTGGAATGGAATAGAACGATGGGAAAACGAATGGAAGTTTAAGGAATGAAATGGAATTTTGGGTTTGATTGGAATATCATGTAATGGAATGAGACACAAAGTTTGTGATTGAATGGGATGTTGTGTAACCGAATGAATGCTATGCTATGAAGTGGAATGTTGATTAAAAGAAAAGAACTTCAATGAATGGAATTAATATTAGGTAACAAAACGGCAATAATTTGTTGGAATGGGATCGAATGATATGAAA
Organism: Smutsia gigantea; assembly: GCA_032199065.1. Classification (NCBI taxonomy): domain Eukaryota; kingdom Metazoa; phylum Chordata; class Mammalia; order Pholidota; family Manidae; genus Smutsia; species Smutsia gigantea. The sequence goes on from JAVSCE010000705.1 coordinate 8,533, forward strand.
TGTAATGGAGTGTTGTGGTATTGAATGGAATGTTATGCAATGGATGGAATGATGTTGAATGCAATGGAAAGTAGTGGAAAGTAATAGAATGTTGGGGAAAGGAATGGAATTGAATGATGTCGAAGGCAAAGGATTGTTGTGAAAAGGAATAGAACGTTGGAGAAATGAATGGAAGTTAAGTACGGAATGAAATTTTGTGGATTAGAATGGAATCTTATGCAACAGAATGAAATAGAATGAATTGGAAAGAATGTTGTGTAATTGAATGGAAAGTTATGCTATGAAGGGCAATTTTGATTAATAGAATCAAAGTGGAATGAATGGTCTCGAATGTTTTGTAGCAGAATGGGAATAATGAGGTGGGAATGAATTGTATGGAATGGAATAGATTGTTGCGGAATTGAATGGAATGTTGGGAAAGGAAAGGAATGGAATTTTTGGATTGGAATGGAACTTATGCAAAAGAATGAAATAGAATGAAATGGAAAGGAATGTTGCATAATCGAATGGAATGTTATGCTGTGAAGTGGAATGTTCGATAAGAGGACAAAATTTTAATGAATGGAATGGAATGTTTGCAACAGAATTGCAATAATGTATTGCAATGAATTTGAATGTTATGGAATGGAATGGAACGCTTTAGAATGCAATGGAATGTTGCAGATAGGAATAGAAGGTTGCTGAAAGGAATGAAATATTCAGGAAGACAATAGAATTATTTGAATTGGAATGGAATCTCATGCAGTAGAATAAAATAGAATGTTTGAAATGGAATGGAATGTTGTGTTATCAAAGGGACTGTTATGGTATGAAGTGGAATGTAGAATAATAGAATCAAATTAAAATGAATGGAATGGAATATTAGGTTACAGAAAGGGAATAATATGTTTCCATGGAAACAAATGTTATGGAATGGAATTGAATGTTGGGGTATTGTATGGAAAAGTAAGGAATGGAATGGAATGCTATTGAATGCAATGGAATGTTGTGGAAAGGAATAGAACATTTCTGAACAGAATGGAAGGTTAAGGAATAGAAAGAATTTTGTAGATTGGAATGGGATATTATGCAATAGAATGGAAACGAGTGTTTGAAATCGAATGGAATGTTGTGTAATTGAATGTAATATTATGGGATATAGTGGAATGTGGATTAATAGAAGAGAATTTTAATGAATGGAATGGAATGTTGAGTAACAGAACGAGAATAATGTGTGGGCATGGAATTGAATGTTATGTAATGGAATGGTATGGAGTGGAATTGAATAAAATGTTATGGAAAGGAATGGAATGCTGTGAAATGAAAGGGAATGTTGTGGAAAGTAATAGAACTTTGGGGAAAGGCATGGAGGGAGAAAGAATGGAATGGAATTTTGTGGATTGGAATGGATGCTGTGCAACAGAATGAAATAGAATGTTTTAAATGGAATGGAATCTTTGTAATGGAATGGAATGTTATGGTATGAAGTGGAATGTTGATTAATAGACCCGAATTGTGAAGAATGGAATGAAATGTTAGGTAATTATCAGAAAAACTTGTTCGAATGGAGTGGAATGCTTTGGAATGGAACGCTGCTTTGTCGAATGGAATGGAATGCTTTAGAATGGAATGCAATGTTGAGGGGAAGAATAGAGTGTGGGGACAGGAATGGAAGTTAAAGGAATGGATTGGAATTTGGTGGATTGTAATGGAATCTTACACAAAAGAATGAAATACAGTATTTGAAATACAATAGAATGTTGTATATACGATTCGAATTTTGTGGTATGAAGTAGAATGTTGCTTCATAGAAGTGAATTTTAATGAATGCAATGGAATATTATGTAACAGATCGAGAATGTTTTTGAACGGAATCCAATGTTATGGAAAAGAATGGAATGCTGTGGAATGCAGTGTCATGTTGTGAAAAGGAATAGAACTTTGGGGAAAGGAATGGAATTTTAAAGAATGCAATGGAATTACGTGGGTAGAATGGGAATCTTATGCAATGTAATGAGATACAATGTTTGCAATTGAATGGGATGATGTGTAATCGAATGAATTCTATGCTATGAATTAGAAGCTTAAATAATAGAGAAGAATTTAAATGAATGGAATGGAATGTTATGTAACAGACCGGCAATAATGTGTTAGAATGGAATCGAATGTTATGGAAGGTAAAGGAATGTTGTGGAATTGAATGGAATGTTAGGGAATGGAAAGATTTGAAATGCAATGGAAAGTAGTGGAAAGTAATAGAATGTTGGGGAAAGGAATGGAATTGAATGCTGTCGAAGGCAAGGGAATGTTTTTAAAAGGAATAGAACGTTGGAGAAATGAATGGAGCTTAAGTATGGAATGAAATTTTGTGGATTAGAATGGAATCTTATGCAACAGAATGAAATAGAATGAATTGGAAAGGAATGTTGTGTAATCGAATGGAAAGTTATGCTATGAAGGGGAATTTTGATTAATAGAACCGAATTTGAATGAATGGTCTCGAATGTTTTGTAGTAGAATGGGAATAATGTGTTGGGATTGAATTGTATGGAATGGAATGGAATGCGGTGGAATTGAATGGAATGTTGTGAAAGGAATGAAATGGAATTTTTTGGATTGAAATGGAACTTATGCAACAGAATGAAATAGAATGAAATGGAAAGGAATGTTGTGTAATCGAATGGAATGTTATGCTGTGAAGTGGAATGTTCGTTAAGAGGACAAAATTTTAATGAATGGAATGGAATGTTTGCAACAGAGTGGGAATAATGTGTTGGAATTGAATGGAATGTTATGGAATGGAAAGGAATATTTTGGAATGCAATGGAGAGCTTTGGAATGGAATGAAACGATGTGGAATGTATTGGAATGTTGTGGAAAGAAATAGACAGTTGGGAAAGGAATGGAAGTTAAAGGGGTGGAATGGAATTTTGTGTGTTGGAATGGAATGTTATGGAATGGAATGAAATAGAATGTTTGAAATGGACTGCAATGTTGTATAATAGAATGGAATATTATGGTATGAAGTGCAATCTTGATTAACAGAACAGAATTTTGAAGAATGGAATGGAATGCCTTGTAAAAGAATGGGAAAAATTTGTAGGAATGGAATCGAATGGAATGGAAAGGAATGGAATGTTTTGGAATGGAATAGAATGTTGTGGAATTGAATGGAATGTTGCAGAATGGAATGGAATATTGTGGAATGCAATGGAATGTAGAAGAAAAGGAGAACGTTAGGGAAAGCAATGGGAGGCTAAGGAGTGGAATGGAATTTCGTGGATTGGAATGGAATCTTATGCAGTAGAATGAAATACAGTAATTGAAATACTATAGAATGTAGTAAATTCAATTGGAATTTTGTGGTATGAAGTAGAATGTTGCTTCATAGAAGTGAATTTTAATGAATGCAATGGAATATTATGTAACAGAACGAAAAAATGTTTTTGAAGGGACTCCAATGTTGTGGAATGGAATGCAGAGCTGTATAATGCAGTGTCACGTTGTGGAATTGAATAGAACTTTTGGGAAACGAATGGAATTTTAAGGAATGAAATGGAATTTTGGGTTTGATTGGGATATTATGTAATGGAATGAGACACAATGTTTGCGATTGAATTGGATGTTGTAACCGAATGAATGCTATGCTATGAAGTGGAATGTTGAATAATAGAAAAGAATTTCAATGAATGGAATTTAATGGTAGGTAACAGAACGGCAATAATTTGTTGGAATGGGATCGAATGTTATGGAATGTAATGGAGTGTTGTGGAATTGAATGGAATGTTATGCAATGGATGGGAATGATGTGAAATGCAATGGAAAGTAGTGGAAAGTAATAGAATGTTGGGGAAAGGAATGGAATTGAATGCTGTCGAAGGCAAAGGAATGCTCTTAAAAGGAATAGATCATTGGAGAAATGAATGGAGGTTAAGTATGGAATGAAATTTTGTGGATTAGAATGGAATCTTACGCAACAGAATGAAATAGAATGAATTGGAAAGGAATGTTGTGTAATCGAATGGAAAGTTATGCTATGAAAGGGAATTTTGATCAATAGAACCGAATTTGAATGAATGGTCTCGAATGTTTTGTATCAGAATGGGAATAATGTGTTAGGAATGAATTGTATGGAATGAAATGGAATGTTGTGGAATTGAATGGAATGTTGGGAAGGGAATGGAGTGGAATTTTTTTGGATTGGAATGGAACTTATGCAACAGAATGAAATAGAATGAAATGGAAAGGAATGTTGCGTAATCGAATGGAATGTTATGCTGTGAAGCGGAATCTTCATTAAGTGGACAAAATTTTAATGAATGGAATGGATTGTTTGCAAAAGAATTGCAATAATGTGTTGGAATGAAATCGAATGTTATGGAATGGAATGGAATGCTTTGGAATGCAATGGAATGTTGCAGATAGGAAAAGAATGTTGCTGAAAGGAATGAAATATTCAGGAATGCAATTGAATTATTTTAATTGGAATGGAATCTGATGCAATAGAATAAAATAGAAGGTTTGAAACGGAATGGAATGTTCTATAATCAAAGGGACTGTTATGGTACGAAGTGGAATGTAGATTAATAGAACCAAACTAAAATGAATGGAATGGAATATTAGGTTACAGAAAGGGAATAATGTGTTTCAATGGAAACAAATGTTATGGAATGGAACTGAATGTTGGTGTATTGCATGGAAAGGTAAGGAATGGAATGGAATGCTATTGAATGCAATGGAATGTTGTGGAAAGGAATAGAACATTTCTGAACAGAATGGAAGGTTAAGGAATAGAATGAAATTTTGTAGATTGGAATGGAATCCTATGCAATAGAATGGAAAAGAGTTTTTGAAATGGAATGGAATATTGTGTAATTGAATGTAATATTATGGGATAGAGTGGAATGTTCATTAATAGAAGAGAATTTTAAGGAATTGAATGGAATGTTGAGTAGCAGAACGAGAATAATGGGTTGGCATGGAATTGAATGTTATGGAATAGAATGGAATGTAGTGGAATTGAATAGAATGTTATGGAAAGGAATGGAATGCTGTGAAATGCAAGGGAATGTTGTGGAAAGTAATAGAACGTTGGGGAAAGGCATGGAGGGGGAAAGAATGGAATGGAATTTTGTGGATTGGAATGGATGCTATGCAACAGAATGAAATAGAATGTTTTAAATCGAATGGAATCTTTTGTAATGGAATGGAATGTTATGGTATGAAGTGGAATGTTGATTAATAGACCCGAATTGTGAAGAATGGAATGGAATGTTAGGTAATTATCAGACAAACGTGTTCGAATGGCGTGGAATGATTTGGAATGGAACGCTATGTTGTGGAATGGAATGGAATGTTGAGGGTAGGAATAGAGTGTGGGGACAGGAATGGAAGTTAAAGGAATGGATTGGAATTTGGTGGATTGTAATGGAATCTTATGGAATAGAATGAAATACAGTATTGGATATACAATAGAATGTTGTATATACGATTCGAATTTTGTGGGATGAAGTAGAATGCTGCTTCATAGAAGTGAATGTTAATGAATGCAATGGAATATTATGTAACAGACGGAGAATGTTTTTGAAAGGAATCCAATGTTATGGAACAGAATGGAATGCTGTGGAATGCAGTGTCATGTTGTGAAAAGGAATAGAACTTTGGGGAAAGGAATGGAATATTAAAGAATGCAGTGGAATTTTGTGGGTAGGATGGGAATCTTATGCAATGGAATGAGATACAATGTTTGCAATTGAATGCGATGATGTGTAATCAAATGAATTCTATGCTATGAAGTGGAAGGTTAATTAATAGAGAAGAATTTTAATAAATGGAATGGAATGTTATGTAACAGAACGGCAATAATGTTTTGAAATGGAATCGAATATTATGGAATGTAAAGGAATATTGTGGAATTGAATGGAATGTTATGGAATGGAAAGATTTGAAATGCAATGGAAAGTAGTGGAAAGTAACAGAATGGTGGGGAAAGGAATGTAATTGAATGCTGTCGAAGGCAAAGGAATGTTGTTAAAAGGAATAGAACGTTGGAGAAATGAATGGAGTTTAAGTATGGAATGAAATTTTGTGGATTAGAATGGAATCTTATGCAACAGAATGAAATACAGTAATTGAAATACAATAGAATGCACTAAATTCGATTGGAATTTTGTGGTATGAAGCAGAATGTGTCTTCATAGAAGTGAATTTTAATGAATGCAATGGAATATTATGTAACAGATCGAAAAAATGTTTTTGAAGGGAATCCAATGTTGTGGAATGGAATGCAGTGCTGTATAATGCAGTGTCACGTTGTGGAATGGAATAGAACGTTGGGGAAACGAATGGAATTTTAAAGAATGAAATGGAATTTTGGGTTTCATTGGAATATTATGTAATGGAATGAGACACAATGTTTGCGATTGAATGGGATGTTGTAACGGAAAGAATGCTATGCTATGAAGTGGAATGTTGATTAATAGAAAAGAATTTCATTGAATGGAATTTAATGGTAGGTAACAGAACGGCAATAATTTGTTGGAATGGGATCGAATGTTATGGAATGTAATGGAGTGTTGTGGAATTGAATGGAATGTTATGCAATGGATGGGAATGATGTGAAATGCAATGGAAAGTAGTGGAAAGTAATAGAATGTTGGGGAAAGGAATGGAATTGAATGCTGTCGAAGGAAAAGGAATGTTGTTAAAAGGAATAGATCGTTGGAGAAATGAATGGAGGTTAAGTATGGAATGAAATTTTGTGGATTAGAATGGAATCTTATGCAACAGAATGAAATAGAATGAATTGGAAAGGAATGTTGTGTAACCGAATGGAAAGTTATGCTATGAAGGGGAATTTTGATCAATAGAACCGAATTGGAATGAATTGTCTCAAATGTTTTGTAGCAGAATGGGAATAATGTGTTAGGAATGAATTGTATGGAATGGAATGGAATGTTGTGGAATTGAATGGAATGTTGGGAAGGGAATGGAATGGAATTTTTTGGATTGGAATGGAACTTATGCAACAGAATGAAATAGAATGAAATGGAAAGGAATGTTTTGTAATCGAATGGAATGTCATGCTGTGAAGCAGAATGTTCATTAAGAGGACAAAATTTTAATGAATGGAATGGAATGTTTGCAACAGAATTGCAATAATGTGTTGGAATGAAATCGAATGTTATGGAATGGAATGGAACGCTTTGGAATGCAATGGAATGTTGCAGATAGGAAAAGAATGTTGCTGAAAGGAAAGAAATATTCGGGAATGCTATTGAATTATTTGAATTGGAATGGTATCTGATGCAATTGAATAAAATAGAAGGTTTGAAATGGAATGGAATATACTGTAATCAAAGGGACTGTTATCGTACGAAGTGGAATGTAGATTAATAGAACCAAATTAAAATGAATGTAATGGAATATTAGGTTACAGAAAGGGAATAATGTGTTTCAATGGAAACAAATGTTATGGAATGGAACTGAATGTTGGTGTAATGCATGGAAAGGTAAGGAATGGAATGGAATGCTATTGAATGCAATTGAATGTTGTGGAAAGGAATAGAACATTTCTGAACAGAATGGAAGGTTAAGGAATAGAATGAAATTTTGTAGATTGGGATGGGATCCTATGCAATAGAATGGAAAAGATTTTTTGAAATGGAATGGAATATTGTGTAATTGAATGTAATATTATGGGATAGAGTGGAATGTGGATTAATAGAAGAGAATTTTAATGAATGGAATGGAATGTTGAGTAACACAACGAGAATAATGTGTGGGCATGGAATTGAATGTTATGGAATGGAATGGAATGTAGTGGAATTGAATAGAATGTTATGGAAAGGAATGGAATGCTGTGAAATGCAAGGGAATGTTGTGGAAAGTAATAGAACGTTGGGGAACGGCATGGAGGGGGAAAGAATGGAATGGAATTTTGTGGATTGGAATGGATGCTATGCAACAGAATGAAATAGAATGTTTTAAATGGAATGGAATCTTTGTAATGGAATGGAATGTTATGGTATGAAGTGGAATGTTGATTAATGGACCCGAATTGTGAAGAATGGAATGGAATGTTAGGTAATTATCAGAAAAACGTGTTCGAATGGACTGGAATGTTTTGGAATGGAACGCTACGTTGTGGAATGAAATGGAATGCTTTGGAATGGAATGGAATGTTGAGGGGAAGATTTGAGTGTGGGGACAGGAATGGAAGTTAAAGGAATGGATTGGAATTTGGTGGATTGTAATGGAATCTTACGCAATAGAATGAAATACAGTATTGGAAATACAATAGAATGTTGCATATACGATTCGAATTTTGTGGTATGAAGTAGAATGTTGCTTCATAGAAGTGAATTTTAATGAATGCAATGGAATATTATGTAACAGATCGAGAATGTTTTTGAAAGGAATCCAATGTTATGGAACAGAATGGAATGCTGTGGAATGCACTGTCATGTTGTGAAAAGGAATATAACTTTGCGGAAAGGAATGGAATTTTAAAGAATGCAATGGAATTATGTGGGTAGGATGGGAATCTTATGCAATGGAATGAGATAAAATGTTTGCAATTGAATGGGATGATGTGTAATCGAATGAATTCTATGCTATGAATTGGAAGGTTAATTAATAGAGAAGAATTTAAATGAATGGAATGGAATGGAATGTAACAGAACGGCAATAATGTATTGGAATGGAACCGAATGTTATGGAATGTAAAGGAGTGTTGTGGAATTGAATGGAATGTTATGCAATGGATGGGAATGAGGTGAAATGCAATGGAAAGTAATAGAATGTTGGGAAAGGAATGGAATTGAATGCTGTCGAAGGCAAAAGAACGTTGTTAAAAGGAATAGAACGTTGGAGAAATGAATGGAGCTTAAGTATGGAATGAAATTTTGTGGATTAGAATGGAATCTTATGCAACAGAATGAAATAGAATGAATTGGAAAGGAATGTTGTGTAACCGAATGGAAAGTTATGCTATGAAGGGGAATTTTGATTAATAGAACCGAATTGGAATGAATGGTCTCGAATGTTTTGTGATCCTCATACTCCTGCTCTTCCTGCTCCTGCTCCTCCTCCTGCTCATCCTGCTCCTGCTCCTCCTGCTTCTCCTCCTCCTGCTCTTCCTGCTCCTGCTCTTCCTACTGCTCCTCCTGTTCCTGTTCCTTTTCCTGCTCCTGCTGATCTTCCTCCTCCTGCTCTTCCTGCTCCTGCTCTTCCTCCTCCTCCTCCTCTTCCTCCTACTGCTCCTACTGCTCCTGCTCCTCCTGCTCTTCTTCCTGCTCCTGCTCCTCCTCCTGATCATCCTGCTGCTCCTCCTCCTCCTACTGCTCCTCCTCCTGCTCCTCCTCCACCTACCCTTCCGGCATCTACAGATTCTCCTGCTCCTCCTTATCCTGCTCCTGCTTTTCCTGCTCCTCCTCCTCCTCCTGCTGCTCTTCCTGCTGCTGCTACTTCTCCTGCTCCTCCTGCTCCTCCTCCTGCTATTCCTGCTCCTCCTACTGCCACTCCTGCTCCTCCACCGGCTCCTCTTCTTACTGCTCTTCCTCCTCTTGCTCCTCCTCGTGTTCTCCTCCTCCTGCTCCTCTTCCTGCTCCTCCTCATCATCGAACTACTCTTCTTTCTCCTGATCATCCACCTGATCCTCCTGTTCCTGCTCCTCCTCCTGCTCCTCCTCCTCCTACTCTTCATGCTCCTGCTCCTCCTCGTGCTCCTCCTGCTCCTTCTCTTACTGCTCCTACTCGTAGTCCTCCTCCTTCTCCTCCTCCTCCTGCTCTTCCTTCCCCTGATCCTCCTCCTGCTCCTCCTGCTCCTTCTGCTCTTGCAGCTCCTCCTACTCCTCCTCCTGCTCTTCCGGCTCCTGCTCCTCCTCCTGATCCATATCCTCCTGGTCTTCCTGCTCCTACTCCTCCTGCTCCTCCTGCTCCTGCTGCTCTTCCTGCTCTTCCTCCTCCTAGTCCAGTTCATGCTGCTCCTGCTCCTCCTCCAGCTCCTCCTCCTCCTGCTCTTCCTGCTCCTGCTCTTCCTCCTGCTCCACATGCTCTTTCTCCTCCTCCTTCTCCTCCTCCTCCTGCTCTTCCTTCTCCTGCTCCTCCTCCTGCTCCTCCTGCTCCTGCTGCTCTTCCTGCTCCTCCTCCTCCTGGTCCAGTTCTTGCTGCTCCTGTTCCTCCTCCAGCTCCTCCTCCTCCTGCTCTTCCTTCTCCTGCTCTTCCTCCTGCTCCACATGCTCTTTCTCCTCCTCCTGCTCCTTCTCCTCCTGCTCTTCCTGCTCCTGCTCTTCCTGCTGCTGCTCCTGCACCTCCTCCTCCTTTTGCTCCTGCTCTTCCCCCTGCTCCTCCCCCTCCTGCCCCACCTCCTCCTACTGCAACTCATCCTGCTCCTCCTCCTCCTGCACATAGTGCTCCTCCTACTCTGCATCCTGCTCCTCCTTCTTCTCCTGCTCCTGCTCTTCCTCCTCCTCCTTCTCCTCCTTTTCCTACTGCTCTTCCTGATCCTCCTCCTGCTCTTCCTGCTCCGGCTCTTCCTCCTCCTCCTCCTGCTCCTCATGATCCTCATTTTCTTGCTCTTCCTGCTCCTCCTGCTCTTCCTCCTCCATCTCCTCCTCCTGCTCCTCCTCCTGCTCTTCATGCTCCTGCTCGTCTTCCTCCTGCTGCTCCTCATGCTCCTGCTTCTCCTCCTGCTCTTCCTCCTCCTCCTCCTCCTACTGCTCCTGCTTCTCCTCCTCCTCCTGCTCTTCCTTCTCCTTCTCCTCCTGCTCCTCTTGCTCCTCCTCATCATCCTCGTGCTCCTCCTCCTGCTCTTCCAATTCCTGCTCTTCCTCCTACTCCTCCTATTCCTCCTCCTGATCCTCATGCTCCTCCTGCTCTTCCTCCTGCTCCTGCTCCTCTTACTCCTTCTCCTACTTCTCCTCCTCCTGCTCCTCCTCCTCCTCCTCCTGCTCTTCCTCCTCCTCCTGCACCTCCACATCCTGCTCCTCCTCTTGCTACTCATCCTCCTGCTCCTCCTATTTCTCCTGCTCCTCCTACTCTTGCTCCTGCTCCTCCTGCTCCAACTCCTGCTCCTCCTGCTACTCCTACTGCTCCTCCTGCTCCTGCTCTTCCTCCTCCTGCTACTCCTCCGGATGCTCCTGCTCCTCCTGCTCCTCTTCATACTCCTCCTGCTCATCCTCAACATCCTGCGCCTCCTCATTCTGCTCCTCCTCCTCCTGCTACTCCTCCCACTTCTTCACCTTCTACTCCTGCTCCTCCTCTTCCTCCTGCTCCTCCTTTTCCACATCCTGCTCCTCTTCCTACTGCTCCTCTTCCTTCTGGTCCTCCTCCTGCTCCACC
>JAVSCE010000706.1:0-80004 GCA_032199065.1 Smutsia gigantea
CTCTCAACTTTCGTTTGTCTGGAAATTGTTTAATCCCTCCATCATATTTAAAGGATAATCTTGCTGGATACAATATTCTTGGTTCGAGGCCCTTCTGTTTCATAACATTAAATATATAATGCCATTCTCTTCTGGCCTGTAAGGTTTCTGTTGAGAAGTCTGATGATAGTCTGATTGGCTTTCCTTTGTAGGTGATCTTTTTTCTCTCTCTAGCTGCCTTTAATACCCTGTCTTTATCTTTGATCTTTGCCATCTTAATTATTATGTGTCTTGGTGTTGTCTTCCTTCTGTCCCTTGTGTTGGGAGATCTGTGGGCTTTGGTCGACTGCGAGACTATTTCCTTCCCCAGCGACGGAAAGTTTTCAGCAATTATTTCTTCAAAGACACTTTCTATCCCTTTTTCTCTCTCTTCTTCCTCTGGTACTCCTATAATGTGAATATTGTTCCGTTTGGATTGGTCACACAGTTCTCTTAATATTCTTTCATTCCTAGAAATCCTTTTATCTCTCTGCCTCATCTTCTCTGTATTCCTATTCTCTGATTTGTATTCCATTAACAGTCTCTTGCATATCTTCCAGTCTGCTGTTAAGCCTGTCGATCGCTTGTCTGATTTCTGCATTGTCTTTCCTCAGTTCCCTCACTTCCTCCCTCAGCTCTTGCACATTTCTCTGTAGGTCCATCAGCATGGTTATGACTTTTATTCTGAATTCCTTTTCAGGAAGACTGTGCATTTCCATCCCTTCAGACTCCCTCTCTGGGGTTGTCTGGTTGATTTTGGTCTGAACCATATTCCTCTGTCTTTTCATGGCTGTAAAATTGGTCACTGGTAGTTGCCATGTATGTCAGCTGGGCTCTTTAAGACTTTAAAAAGAGAGAAAAAAAAAGAAGAAAGAGAGAAAGAAGAAAAAAGAAAAAAGAAAGAAAACAAAAAACAAAAAACAAAACCAAATTAAAAAAAACAAAAAAATGCCCACTGGGAGTAAATTCTGTGGGAATGCTGTAGGTGGCGCTGTTGCCCCACTCTTCCGCAGCCGTGGCTGAGCTGCTCTGCAGGGCCCTTTATCGCTCTGGCAGGGATGGGAACGAATAGGAGGCTGTTGATCTCAGTGAGAAGTGTAAGTATGGCTACTCTTCCTCAGTCGCCAGCTAAGGCATCTGAAACTGCCCAGGACTCTCAGCCTCCTGGGGTGAGTGTGCCGAGGCGATCCAGCTCCTCCACTCGGCTCCTGTCTCTTTAAGACTGCTGAAGAAAGCGCGCACTTTTTTTTTCATTCCTTGGATCCGGCTGCAAGCACCCTGGTGCATTCCCCGCTCAGATCCTGCCCCTCTGTCTCTCCAATCTCTGCTGCACTGCGCGATGTGAGTCAGCGCAACCCGCACAGATCACCGGGGCTGGCTACTTCATGGGGTGTACTTCCACTCCCTCCCGGCTCTGAATCCTATCCTCCCACTGGTGCGCTGGGGTGGGAGAGTGCTCGGGTCCCGCCAGGTCACGGCTCCGTAGCTTACCCGCCTCTTGGGATGCCGAGTCCTCTCGGGTATAGCTGCCCGCTGTGCGCTTTCCTGTGTATTCTGGTCTATCTTTTAGGAATAGATGTATTTTCTGTGTTTTCGTAGATAAATATAGTGTTGGGAGGAGATTTCTGCTACCCTGCTCACGCCGCCATCTTCCCGGAAGTGTTCCTTAGGGTTTTTTATGTACAATATCATGTCATCTGCAAACAGGGACAATTTAACTTCTTCCTTACCAATCTGGATGCCCTTTATTTCTTTGGGCTGTCTAATTGCTGTGGTGAGGACCTCCAGAACTATGTTGAATAAAAGCCGAAAGAGTGGGCATCCTTGTCTTGTTCCCGATCTTAAAGGAAAAGCTTTCGGCTTCTCGCTGTTAAGTATAATGTTGGCTGTAGGTTTGTCATATATGGCCTTTACTATGTTGAGGTACTTGCCCTCTATACCCATTTTGCTGAGAGTTTTTATTATGAATGGATGTTGAATTTTGTCAAATGCTTTTTCAGCATCTATGGAGATGATTATGTTGTTTTTGTCCTTTTTGTTGACTCTTGATGTATTTTTTAATTCAGTTTGCTAATATTTTGCTGAGGATTTTTGCATCTCTGTTCATCATGGTTATCAATCTGTGTTTTTTTGTTGTTTTTCAGTGTTTTTGTCTGGTTTTCATATTAATGAAATACTGGCATGTAGAATGAGTTTGGAAGTATACTTTAAGAAGGATATATATTAGGTCTTCATTAAATGTTTGACCTAATTTACTTGTGAAGCCATCTGGACTTGGACTTTTATGGGGAGCTTTTTGATTATTAGTTTCATTACTAGTAATTGGTGTGTTCAGATTTTCTGTTTCTTCCGGGGTCAGTCTTCGAAGAGTATTTTTCTACAAGTGTCCATTTCCTCTAGGTTGTCTGATTTATTTTGGCATAGATTTTTTTTGTAGAATTCTCATAATTCTTTGAATTGCTGTGGTGTCAGTTGTAACTTCTTTTTCATTCCTGGTTTTACTGTGTCCTCTTTTTTTCTTGATAAGTTTGGGTAAGGGTTTGTCTTCAAGAACCAAGTCTTGGTTTTATTGATTCTTTTTTATTGTTTTCTTAGTCTCTATTTTATTTATTTCTGCTCTGATCTTTATTATGTCCCTCTTTCTATTTTGGGCTTTATTTTTTTCATTTTCAATATAGAGTTTTTTCACATCTTTCATTAGCTATATTTTTTAATGCTCCTGAAAAGAGTGTTTTAGAATTTCATTTCCAGTTTTTCACTTGCTAGTACAGAGACAATTGCTATTTGCATATTGACCTGTAAAACTCCTAAATTCACTTGCTAGTTCTAATACCATGTGTATCTTTTTAAGGGTTATTGACACAAAATCATGATAGATGTAAGTGAATAATGACAGTTTTACTTCTTCCTGCCCCTTCTTTATACCTTTTCAAATGGCTTTCCGTGGCCTTACTGAAGTAGCTAAAACTTTCAGTATGAGGCTGACTAGAAGTGCTGAGAATGGAATCCTTGCCTTATTCCTGCTCTTAGGAAAAATGTATTCAGTGTGTCCCTGTTAAGTTCATACCTAATTTTTTTTACACTGTGTCTTCTGCTCTAAAAGCCCTGTAATTCTTTGATCTCCTAATTGCCAGGTACAGAATTCTCAGTGTGTATGCTCCAGAGCTTTACTTGCTGTGGCGTAACTGTGTTATCCTCATCCTTCTCTGTTTTCTGCCCCATTTCCCAAGGATGACTCTTTTTTCTTCTCCTACCTCCATGAAAATAGCTTCTTCTCTTTTACTGGCATCTCCTTCTCATTCATTCATTCTTACATCAAATATTTATTGAGCAGGTACTACGTGGTAGACTGTGCTGGTGGCTGAGGCTGTGCAGGTTGGTGAGACCTGGTCTCTGCCTGAAAAATGCTCAGCATACAGCATGGAAAGTGCTCTGAATGAATGAACAGTTCCTTGGAATTCTCTGGAAGGGAGGAATATCTTTCCTGGTCTGGTGGTCAGAGAGAAGGCCTGCTGGGGGATGTGATAGTGCTGTCTTTCTTTCTCCTTCATGTGCAGGTATACATGATTAGGGATTGGCTTTCGCTTATTCTCTGCATGTGATCACACCTGTTCTCAGTTGTTTCCATGCCATTTCTTGGCACAATTTCCAAGTTTCGCCAGAAGCATGGTTGTAAACAAATACAAATTTGTTCATTTGTAACTTGTATTTTATTACTGGATCACTTAAAAAAAAGAACTTAATATGAAAATAATTTCAAAGTGAATTAATCTTCCAGGATAATTTTTTTGTTAAAGTATTCCTATGGAGGGCTCCTTTTCCTTTGAGCTGTGGGCTGGTACGATGGCCATGGTACTGTAGGCAGAGCAGACTCTTTCTTTCTGTGGATAGCAAGTGTTTGTGAGCTACACCTTTCAAGATTTCTACTTGGGATTTTTCATTCCATTTCTTTATCCAAACAGTATCTGTTTGTCTTTGTCAGAATGCCTCTGTAATTAAAAGCTCTGCTTATTCTTATAAATCCATAATGACATCACAGAACACATTTTGTTTCAAGGAGGTACCAAGGATTAATGTAATTTCAGATCATTAAATTATAAAGCTATGAATAGTGTCTTAATGCTAATGGAATAGATGTATGAAGCATTGTTTTGTGATTTCACTAAATGAAGATGAAACAAATGCATTTAAAACCTACAAATTGAATTATGTATTTCTTGTTTCAGGCAAATGTATGCTACTTAATATCCATTAAATGTGTCTGTATAGCTTTACTGTGCTTAAGCATAATGTCAGAAGTCTAAACCCAATTAGGTAATGAAAAATTTGCTATTAGCATTTATTCACTGAATTTCTATCACTTATAAAATTCAAATTACTTCAAAAAAAGAAATCCATTATTCCTGATGGATTTTGAAATTTCTATCCTTACAGACAGGAATGTGGTGATCAAAGAAGATGATCATATATCAGATGAAATCAATGTATATGAGTATGTTTTTTGATGATTTTTTTAAAATGCCCTAAAAATATAGTTACCAACATTTAGTCAAGAGAATCAACTTTTAAGTGTATATTACATTAGGATATTTATATTTCTAATATTCTTAATTAAAAGTAAAATATAGTATCCAGTATAAAAGTAAATTCAAAAGGTGTGATTATATAATGAGATGTTGCTTAAACTCTTTGACCCTGAGCATCTGAGCTTTACTCTTCAGAGGTTATTATTGTTTTATTTTAAAATCCTGTTGCCCTTTTATTTTTTCTTTACATATTATTAAAAATGCTTCACCTTTATTAAATTTAATAAGAGTTCAAAGTGATTGAGCATGTGAGTGTATTTTTAAGTGCTGGAGAAAGATTTGGGAAGCTCTTCCAAAGGGTGGTCACAGTGGCTCCTCCCTTGGCCTTGTAGAGAGAGGGCTGCACAATAGAGCGTCCATTTATCCATAGATAGGGACTTATTAGTTGTTATTTAGTCCCATTAATTGCATCTCTCTGAAATTCTACCTTTTTAATAAGCTTATCATCTTTTAGGCAGAGTCTGTTTTGGTGAGAGTTTTTTTTTTTTTTTTTTCTCAAATGCCCTGAGACTTCTTGTTTTCTCTGGCCAGGATGCTTGCCCTCACAGGGAAGGAGCAGCCCCACAGCTCTGCTGTGGCCTTTCCAAGCCCTAGGACCTCTTTTGATTATTTCTCATGCTTTATTTATTCTCTTATTATCTCTGTCCAGATTGGTCAACTAGAATTAGATCTGACAAGGTCTGCTATTAACATTTGATATTTTCAGTCACAAGTTGGGAAGTTTTTATTAGTTCCTTGAACTAGGTCACCAGACACATTGTTTTACCCCATAGGTTAAATGAGCCATCTGTGGCGTCATTCTGGTAATTGTTCCCTTTTTCAATACTAATATACCCAAGTTAAGTTGTAGCCCAGGGTGTTAGGAGCCTTTTCAAAGAGACTAATGGAGTGAACTGTGGGACCCTCTCAACTGAAACTTGCCCTTGGAGAGTTTTTATTATCTCCTTATTTCTTTTTGTATTCCTTTACCTCAATTGTGAAAGTTTTTTATTGTGGAAGTTGAGGGTCATGCTTGCTGAAGATAATAAGGAAAAGGGAAAAGTGTGGTTGGGAGTTGGAAAAGGAGGCCAAACATCTGCCAGTGGCAGTAGTGGCATTTCTTTGTAGTGTCACTTTGGGAAAGAGAAAGGAAAGGATGGGTAATAACCCCTTTCCTTCTTTGACTCTTAGGAGAGGAATCAGAAGGGTATGACGTGGGGTGGTCAGAGCTGAGGCTTGAAACAAAGTAGCTGAAATAAGTCACCCAAATCATCTGAAATGGGTATTTTACTTTGTGTTTCTGACTTTCTGTGGAAATCTGGAAAGTAAGAGTCTTACCATGGTCTTAAGTCTAATGGCAGTGGCTGTGTAGATGGAGAACTGAACTGAGGCAGGTATCTTTAAGGGTATCTGAAAAAGAGAAATACCAGCTCTGTGCTGGGCCCTCTTTTCTTTGCTGAGGCGATGTCATCTTGTTCTGTGACTTGAAATGCCATCTCTAAGCCTCTTTGATTGCCATTCTGTCTCCAGCTCAGGCTTGCTTTGGATTTGTATTTCTAACTGCCTTCCTTATATTACCACATCGATGTCCAATAGACTTGATCAACACGGAACTCTTCATTTGTATCTAGGCTATAATAGGGACTAGGTATAAATAAACAGATATTTATATCTAGGAAACTCATCCTGGTTTCCAGGACTTTCTCTGTCTTAACACTTTAAGTCCCACATTCTAGGAAACCTCTTAGTCCCAGGCAAACCAGGAGGGATGGCCATCCCGTTTGTAGTCCTTAAACCTGCTTCTTTCTCATTCTGAATACTTCAGGAGAATTATCTACCCTCTTGCTCAAGCTAGACATTCAAAAGTTACCCTTGATTCATCTCTTTCTAGATTCATCAATATGTCATGTTTCTTAACCACATCTAATCTATAAGTGTGCCTTGTCTCTATCTCCCCAGATACCTCCTTCTCTCCATCTCTGCTGATCCCACCTAACACAAGCCACTTGCATCTTGAGCTGGGTCATGTCATGAGATGAGGCCATGGAACCCTGCATCTGCTTCACGTTGCTATTACCAAAGCCTCTAGGCTTCCTTGCAGTCTTGATGCCATCTGTCTCTCTTACCCATGTCATCTTACCTGCCCCCTCCAGCCACACTGGCTCTCTTTATTACCTTGGACATGCTAAGTTTGTTCATGTTTTAGTGCCTTTCTACTTGTTCTTGATTTCTGCCTGGAATGTCCTTCCTTTGTGTAGTTGATTCTTTCTTGACATTTAGGTCTTCTTTTTCTTAAATGACTTCTTCACAGAGGTGCCTTCCTTGACCAACCAGTTGATGAGAGTAGCCAACCAGCCATCGTGACCGTATTACTTTTTAATTTAGTTTTCTCCAGAATGCATTTATTACTGCTGGACCTTTAGATTATTATTGATTGGCTTTCCCTCCCCTACTAAAAGGTTAGCTCTCCAAGAGAGGTAGTTTTCCTGTTGTGTTCACCTGCTGTCCCCAGGCTTTAGAACACGCCATAGAGTAGGTGTTCAGGAACTATGACTGAGGTAAAGAATAAATTTTATTACCTCAAGGCTTCTAATTAAAACTCTGAGAGAAGACTTTGAAAGATTTTTAGTAAGCGAGGATCAGTAAGTGGAGATTAATTGTACAGGGTCTGTTGCTACTACGAAATGTGTATAATATCATTGATGTAATGTTCATTAATGTATTGTCACCCTGGTTTTCTGTTAGCCTGTTCGCCATTGTACTTTCCCACACCTCTGTTTCTTTTCAGTCCCCAAGTTATTTGGCAGTGAACTCTTCTCCAGTAGCAGTTTTTGGGACTGAACCATGAGTGTGAAAGTAGAGCCACTGCATCTGTCAGCCTGTGAGAAGTGCAGAGCCTGGGAGGCTTCCTCGCTTGTTCTGACCTAAGGGGCTAGTTTTGGAACTTGGGTGATTATAAATCTTTGCATTTCAGTGTTGGAGACAGTTTTAACGCAGAGTCTAAAGCGTGGAAGCCCAGCTATTTCTTTTTTAGGGAGGCTTATCTCATAGCTGGGTGTTTAGCAGGATCCTGTCCTCTGCTCACAACAGATACCACCCTGCCCCCCGGCACCCCCAAGTTGTGACAACCACGAACGTCTCCAGATACTGCCAAATATCTGCTCAGGGGCAGAATTGAAACCTGTTGTTCCAATAATTGCTATGTTTGCTTCTGTATTCTTCACATCGGGAAATGGCTAATTAAAAAAAAAAATCAAATAAGTGGCTTCTTTCGCACTGGGGGAGGATGTCCCAGAGTTTTAAAAAGCTTTTATAAAGATTTTCATCTTACATCATCACTAAGGTGTAAGGATCTATTTTCAGCTTGTATGCCTCTGTAATTCCACGGCAGGCTTTGCGTTAAAAACCCGAAAATATTCTGAGGGAATTTGTTCTTTAAGTGTTTCTATATTTTTCGCCTGCTCCCATCACCATGGAGCTAAACACTTTGAGAGGCATGTTAGGTTTAAAACAGTAATGACAAAAGAGGAAAAAATGTTTCTCTTCAGTTCTTCCTTAGCCTTCAGCCAACCAAATGGGATGTTTAATTTGAATGTTTTTAAATTGGTCATTAAAGTAGGAAAGGCATGTTTTTCAGAGCATTCTTTTTTTCCTGGAAAATGCTAACTCATAATATGAGCACACCTATGAAACTGATATTCTAAGATAAGGGAAAATGTACCAGAATTGTGTAGGGAGAAAGCCTTTTCCTCGGCCTGCATCCAGTTTATAAGATGTATGTGCGTCAAAGGTCACACTGAATGGCTTAGGACTCCTACCCAACAGCTAGATTTTTTTTTCATATGAAAGGAAATATCAAAATGTGTATGCTAGTTTTTAGTGTAGAGCTAATTGATTCCTTGAAAAAAATGCAGTTATTATCAGCTTTCTTAAACTGATCTTAGCACACAGTATTATGTGTGAAGTTGAGTAATCAGAGATAGTTTATTTACTGAAGAATTTGAGTTTCTAGTGTCAGTAGTAGAGAATGTTGGAGAATGATGGTGTAGCATGCTTGAACTAGTCATTTAATGTTTATGGGGAATGCAAAAATGGCTCTGGTTGTCCTTTTTGTTTTTCAGATTGGGGTTTTTATTTGAAAATCATAGGTTCACCTGGTTATATACTTTGAGACTTAGCCTATCTGAATGGAACAGTCTGCTCCATACTTTTACACATACCAAGGATTAATATCAAATAGGGAAAAAAAGTTTTTCTTCTAATAGTTATAAACAGTTCTGTTAGTTTGTAGGAGTGTGTACTGATGCATTTTTTTTTTCTGTTCGGCGAAGGAGGTTTGAAGAGTTCTGTTTACATACTGCATTTTTTCCAAGGTGAATTCATTTCTTTTGGTATTAATTATCAACCCAGTCATGGTTTCACTGTGCTGAAACCTTCAAACATTAATTTCAGGAAGCTTAGATGCCATGTTTCTTTTTAAATGATATTATTGCTCCCTTTTGCATGAATGAAAAGACAGGATATTGAATCTAAAAGTGGATGACCTTGAAGTAAATGTGTAATTAAAGCAGCAGAGACTTAAAAATGATTGCAAAGATTGAAAAATAGAAAGTTTAAAAACTCACATCTGCTTTTTGTGATATAGGCTAGTGAGAAAAGATGGTCTTTTCCAATTGCATTGAGTCTTCAGCTTTTCATGAGTTACACCCCCATATGAAGCATAAGGAAACATTCTTTGTAGTCTTAACTAAAACTCCCCACAGGTGACCGCCTGTATAAGGAACTAATGATTGCTTTTCTTTTTTCATTTGTGTATTGATAAGAACAAAGATAGTAGTTCATAAATCACAACATCCTCTGATTTTATTCTAATACAGTTCTTTTTTTGGCAAGTTTTTGGATGTTTTCTTCCTTGGTCCCCTTACCTACTATACCCAGACTGTCCTGCTTTTCATAGTATATAAACATAGATGCCAAAGAGTTGCTCCTCTGTTTAATTTTTAATATTGCTATTCGGGATGTGTATAAACAGATACACACATTCACACACATACACATACATTTATGTATATGTATGTATTATTTATTCATTTTCCTATAAAATGTTTTTTCCCCTTGGGCTTTAAATTTAGTCAGCAGATATTTCTAAGTACCTACTATGTGGAGCATGGTGATGAGCTAGCGGAGACCCTAGCTTCTAAGAGCCTGTAGAAAACCTGAAATATATAGTAAAATGCAAAGGATAGGGTAACACTCATTGTTAACATTGCCAACCTCAAAATACTACTTGCTGGTGGTGGTCTCCCTATCCATGTATGTGCTGTTCTTAATAGATTTTTTTTCCTCTTTACATTGTTGAGATCATACTACACACATAGTTTTTAAATTTTAACATTATGTTGTATTCTCTCATATAATTAAATTGTTTTGGGTTACTTAAGAAATTTTCAGGAATAAGGTAACTGGATGAAAGTATGTTAACATTTAAAGGCTCTTGATGCCTATTCCTAAAAGTTTTTTTTTTAAAAACTTGTTTTTACTCCTCCCTGAAGCAAGTAAACATATTTTACAAAAAACAAAAACCTCTTTTTCTTTGTATTTATTTATTAATTGAATAGAAACTTGTTCAAATGTTTAGTTATTATTTTCTTTTGTGAATTGCCTATTAACACTTCTCTCAGTTTTCTTTTAGAGTCTTAGTAGTCTGTCTTGACTTACAGTGACTCTCTGTATATATTCAGAGTATTAAACCTGTGTTGTATTTGTTGTAGTTTTCTTAGTAGTTTTTGGTTTGCCTTTTAATATATAGACATTTTACGGTTTCATGTAACCAAATCTGTCAAACTTTTCTTTTGTGATTTCTTTCATTTTTATACATATTTCCCCCCTGACATTTTATTATATTTTTAGCTAAATCCTTTGAGCTTATTTTTTTTTTAATAAAAAAGGAAGTATAACATTTGTGAACCAGGAGGACTTTGCTACTAAAGACAGCTATTTCAGGTTGTATTTTACTGCTTTCCTGCACAGAGGAACCATTTACACTATTTGTTACCTTTTGACTTTGCTCTGGCACTTGACACTTGAGTCCCTGTTTAATTCAGATGATATGGTTCTATTAAACTTGGGTCCTTGTGAAAGTATTTTTTTGGATGTAAAATATGCAAATGAACAGAGTAAAATATAATTAAACCAAAGTCATGATTGGCTCAATTACTTGAGTTCATTCTTTAAGAAAGGCCCAGACATAAAGTCACCTCCTTTCAGGTATAATTGATACAAAGAAATCTACATCATTTTTTTCATAATACTATGAATGGATGAATATTTCCATGAATAGGCTCGAGTTAACTGCCACATAGAATGTGACATAATATTTCTAGCTTTATTTCATGATAGTAGTAACTACTAATTTTCTAGTTTGTACAAGTTCAGTTTTTAAAATATATATAACTCAGTTGAAATGAAAATACTTCCAACTTGCTGGAAAATAAATACTGCTAAATTACATTGTAGATAATTATTAATTAGATTTGATATGTAAATAAATTCTCTTTCATGATTTTTAAACCCAAAACCCACTTTTAGAATTAATATTATTGGTGGCATTCCAGGTAGAATAGATAAAAAGAGATTTTATTGATAATTCAGACCCCAAGTACTGCATGTTGCTCATGCATCATTTTATTTGTTCATTGTCTCTCCCACTAAATGAAATGTATTGAGGGCAGTAACCTCAGCATGTAGAACAGTGCCTCAGATATTTGTTGGATAATAGATATTTGCTGGGTGAATATTGGGGCTTAGACAAAAAATAGAGGGAAAAGCAATACTTTTACTTGAGTGCCCAGAATGTGCCAAGCATTGTACTAGATGCTCATTGTTCTTATCACTGTATAGAGATACTTGCTTTTATAAAGATCAACCAGGTTCTTACCTTTTCTATTAATATTCTGTATACATTATAAGCAATAGATTTTCAGGAGATAGTAGGAAACTGGGTATGTGGAGAGCTCCAACATGTTTGAAGGTAGAAGGTAGATAGATTTCTGTTCTGAGAGAAGATTTATCAGGGGCCTCAGCGAACCACTCCCCATGCTTTCATTTAGCCAGCTGTAATCAGAAATGGCATGGAAGGCTGGTGAAGGCTGTGGATGCTTTGGAACTGGCATACCACACATACAGGTGATTTGCTGGTGAAGGGTTTAGTTTGTGAATCTAATAATCTATATCACCTCTCTGTTTAATTCTCTGATACATTTAGAATGCATGCAAACTAGTAGCAAATGGCAACATTTTCATTTTCTGCTCAAACATAACTGCAACTTCATTTTATGGAGAAAGGCATAGCAAGACAAAAAGTTTTTATTAATAATATACACTGTTTATAGACTCCCCCCCCACCCCAGAGGCATTAAAATCTTTTAGGAAAATTTGTATCCCAAGATTGTGTCAAAAACATGAAAGATTCGTGGTTTTATCATTTACAGCAGTAATGATATTATAGAGATATCCATGTGAAATATTGTGACCTTTTTATTTATCTGACAGGTTAACATAGAGTAATAAAGAGAACAATTTCCTTTTCTAAACCAAAGGATTTGGGCTGAGTTCCTGATTCTTTGCTAGAATACTTTGAACCTTATTCATTGTTATAAACAATAAAAAATTTGTGCATTTTTTCCTACCAACTGTAAAATTTAATTTTTGAATATTCATAAAGCAGGTTTTCTAAGCCAAGTTGAATTACTTTATTGTGTGAAGATAATACTTCATTTTCTTGAGCAAGATTTGATGTGGTGTACTTTTTCTTGGATAATATTAAGAATATAGGTTGAGAGAATGAGACCTCTTCATTAACACCCCAGATTTATATGTTGATCTTTGAACAACATAGGTTTAAACTGCATGGGTCCACTTATATGTGGATTTTTTTCAGTACATATATTGGAAAATTTTTTTAGAGATTTGCAACAATTGGAAAAAACATATTCTTTTTTTCTACCATACTTTGTTGTAAGAATACAGTACTTAATACATAAATACAGAAAATATGTGTTAATTGATTGTATGTGTTATCGATAAGGCTTCTGGTCAACAGTAGGCTGTTAGTAGTTAAGTTTTTGGGGAGTCAAAAGTTATATGTGAGTTTTTCACTGGGGATCGGTGTCCCTGGCCCTTGTGTTGTTTAAGGGTTAACGTAGTTTGTGTGTTAAGATTCTTGTATAGTTTTAGAACTCTACTTATTGTAACAACTAAATTTAGAACTTTTAATCTTAAAGCTTCTTCTACTGCCATCTATCATTTATTTATTCATTTATTTCTTCATTCCTTTATTCTACCTACAATCTCTTGTTTAAATATCTTTGATTAAAGTGTTGTCTACTTTTGGTAGAAATTAAATGGCAAGTTATTTGTGAAAAACAAATCACATTTACGTATTCAGACTTACTGTGTTAGGAATGCAATCAGCAATACAAGAATTAGAAAATCACTCTTAGAGGTTTAGTGAATGGAGGTTTATTTTCTCACATAAGAAGCAGCCCCAGAAGTCAACACTCAGGGCTGGTACATGAGCTCAAGGATGCGTTGAGGGACCCTGGGCCTTTGTTCTACAGTCCACTGGTGTCTTTCCTCCAGCTTGGCTTATCAGTATAAGAAGCCTATTGCTCTTGCATGCTTCCTGTACTTCCAGGAGGAAGAAGACAAGGCAGAAGGTGCTAGGCTTGCTTGCTGAGTCTGTTACTTTAGCAGCAGAGCAAAAGTTTACCAGGAAGTTGTGTGCTATAGACCATCTGCTTACTTCTCATTGGTCAGAACTATTTTAGTTACCTTTAAACTAGTCACTGGCCAAGGGGAATAAGAGTCCATGACTGATTTAGAGAATTCCTGATTTCTCCCCTGGGGTAGGTTAGAGGATGCCTGCCAAGGTGCTCCTTAGCTACCTGAACAAATTGAGAATCTATTATAAGGGAAGAATTTGGAGGGATAAATATGGGGCAGATAAAGGATAGTGTCTGCCATAGCTGCTGGAATGAGTACACTGAGTACTAGATGAGTTTTAGAAGCCATGTGCATTTTCAATACCCTCAGTTTCCTGGAATAAATAAGAGATTTTTTTCCAGAATTTTATTTCAGATACTCTTACCTAGTCATAGCCCATGATTTTTGTGGATGACTCTCAGATATTAGGACAGCAAATGCTGTGTTTTAAAATCTTCTTTAATATTATGATGAAACACTGGAACTTCAGTCAAAATACTGTAAAAATGGATTATGAAATCTACTTTATAGATTATGAATGTGTTCTTTTCAGTAGGTATCTAGAAGATTAATTTTGTTTTATTTATGACTATAATACCTTGGAAGTGATTCATTCTCAAAATGCATGGACAGTGATCATCATTTGTATATTGACCGATTCATACTCTACTTTTTTAAACTTTATATTACATCATAAAATGTTTCCCATGTAGTAGTTTAAAATTTGCTTTCATGCTTAATTTACTTAACCATTTTCCAGTTATATATGGCTTATTTCCATTTTGTGTTGCTATTACTAATGCTGTAATCTTTATTTGTAGAGATTTTTAATGTTGTAGGTATTTTCTTTAGAATCCTCACATTTTTAGTGGGTTTTGAAGCATTTAGCTAATTATAATTCAATAGCACTGAACCGAAGTTTGACTTTTTTTATGGTAGTAAAGAGAAACATTTTCTTTCATATTTTCTTTCTTTTGTGAATAGGCTTTTCCTGTTCTTTTTCAATTTGTTACTTTCCCGAATAAAAATATTAATTTTTTACATTGTAAAATGATATGTTCTTACTATAGAACAGTTGTTAGCCATAGTTGCCAACTCACAAAGACAATCATTAATATTTTTTATGAACATTTTGTGTAAGCTCTTTATGTAAGTATATATTTTTATTCATAATATGTGATTTTCATTTGTCTCACTCCATGTGCCTGATGATGTATTAGACCCTGGGAGTACTGTGGACAGTATAACAGCTATCATGTCCATGATATCAGAAAAATAATGGCACTTTTGCCTCATTTTCTTCTAATATTAGTGTCATTTCATTTTTAGATCATAGTGAATTATCTAATTTTTAATAATAATTTTTTGTGTGAGTGTTGCTTAAAATAAGTACCTTTACCAAACAGAACCCATTCTTACAGAAATTTGTATAGAATTTTATTAAAGGCCTACTTTATGTCTATTAAATGATCTTATACTTTCCTTGTTTTTTTTTAGATATTTATGTGGCATACTAATCATCTGAGTGATATTGCCTAAAATTTCTTTTGCATATGTTGATAATAAAGTTATTACAGTGCTTGGTAATAGTAATTTCTCATAATTCAGTTTTCTCTAATATCTTAAGTGTTGACATTGGAACCCTATTTAACTTAGAATTAATTAGATAACCTGCTAGTTTTTATTTTACCTCATTTTGTTTATTGTATGTATCTTTTCCTATGCATGTGAAACATATAATGTTGACTTCTTAATTAAGAAATTAAAATTACTTTGCATTGGAAGGAATGGCCAGCAATTTCTATAACTCATCTTTGGGGAGTTTTTACTTGATAATTTTTTGTTTCTTCTTTAGTTGTATTGGTCTTTTCTGGTATTCTACTTCTTATACTATTGTGTTTTTAATAGAAAATCTGTGTCCCTGCTTAGCATTCATTTTCAGATTTTTAAAAATATTCACTGATTTATATATCTACTCTACTCTCCAATTGCTTCTCTTTTATTTCTACTAACATGATTTTCAGGGATCTAAAGATTTTACTGTTTTTATCCAAGAATCATGTTTTAGATGTATTTATTTATTTATCATCTTATGTTTAGTTTATTAAATTTTACTTTTTTCTTTTTTTATTTACATTCTCTTATCTGAAAGATTTTTAGTTGAATTCTCAGTTTGTCATTTATATTAAAAGTTATAAGTTTAGCTCGGTCTGTGATTTTGGTTTAATTCAATGGGTTAGAAATTTTACTTTTCGTTTTTCAGGAATTCTAAATAATCTCCTTGTGTTTTAGTTTGCTCTTCAGTGTACTTGTTATTTTGTTTTTATTGGACACTCCTTAAATTTGAACTTTGACCCAAGTGAATAGACTTAAGTTTAAAAAATAATTAAGTTTTAGGTTTTCTGAATACTTAATCTTTGCTCAGTTTTTCTATACATAACATAGACAACTAATTGTCTAGAAAGTTGATCCTATTGGTAGTGCATAGAGGTCAGGATAACTTTGTTTCATCAGTTTCATCCTTTGCTTTCCTATCATAGCTATGTACACTGGGTCTGTGTGACCCTGTGACCACCTTGCCTCCCTTTCTTCCTTTCTGCTCTTGGCCGAAATGTCCACTTCTCAGTTTATGTGTTCCCCGGCCATGTTTCAGAACTGAGATTCCCAGCACTCATTCTTCCCTCTCCTGATTTGTTATTCTTCATTGCACTTTGTAGTATGGCAAAATATTATTAAATTTTTTCTCTCTCTCTCCCCCTAGACTTTTAAGTCCAAGAAGGCAGAGAGTTTTGTCACATTCATTCAGTGCTATAGCCCAGGTGGTATGAATAATACCTGATGTAGAGTAAACATGCAGTAAATATTTGTCTAATTAATAACAATGTGTTATTTTCAGTTGATTCTCCTTTTTATATTTCAGTTTTTGCCTTGATTTTGTTTGTTACTACTTGACAAGAAATATCATTTTATTACAAATATGTCTTTTATCTTAACACTGAGCTTGGTATTTTTATTTTTATTTTAAACTTGACATCCTATAATATTGCCTCCTTTGTTGTGTTTTAAAATACGGTTTTGTTAAATATTGATTTAGAAATTTTCAGTCTTCCTTTGGATTCTACATCTTGGAAACATTATGTTGGACTTTTGTTTTATTACAAATTGAAGTTCTTTCAGTAAATAGAAATAATTTGCTTTTGTTTTTAGTTATATTGCTAAATTATTCCTTTTTTAAAAATCTGAGAATCTGTATAATGGTTTAACTCTTTAAGAGTGATAATTCTTTTTGACATACTCACCATAATTTGTTTTCTTTTATATCTTCATATGTGTTGGAGCATAATGTCTGGGCTAAACCATTTCTCATGGCTGATTTTTATATTGCATCCACATTCTTACTCCCATTGTTACTATTTTGTATACCTCACAATATAGTGTGTTAAATTCATTCCTCTCTGCTATTGCACTTGCTCCTTTTTACCGAACTACCAGCTTCTCCAAGCTTTGCATCCTTGCTCGGTCCTATTTGGTCTTCGAGATTCAGCTCAAGTCTTTTTGTGAAGCCTTCCCTAACCTCTGTATTCTTACTTCACTATGTGTGTATCTCTACCTACATTGTCTTCAGTGTATGTTCTTCATCATTGTCTTCTTGTAACGTAACTTGCATATTATGGACACACAAGTGCTCAATATTATCACTATATTTTTCCACTTCTCCTTCTGCCTTAATACCGTTTTCTTGTATAACTTATAAAGTAGTTGCACGTTTGGTTCTTTATATTCCAGACCCACTTTTCTTTGGTTTCATATGAATAAATGATTTGATTTTTATGAGTTAAAAAAAATACAGAGGTCTGTTTTATTCCAACATAGAAATATGATCAGCATTTCTTCCCCTTCCTGTTGTCATCTCTCTTGTTCTTATGCTTTTCTAGCCTCTTCCTCACCCTTCTTCAGTACCACCCCTTACTTCTGAAGTAAGTACTAGTTACTTTCACAGGCTTTTATCACTATTTTCCATGCTTTAATTTCTCAAAAAAAGCACCTTTTTTTTTGTTTCCTTTCGTCCTCTGCATCATGCCCTCCATTTCACTCTGTAGAAAGAGTACTTGGATTTTAAATCACCAGATTGGTAAAAATTAGAAGTTGTTGGAGAGAATGGAGAAATAGGCTCTCTCTTGAAGAACATCGACTGTTTTCTTGTGTGTTCATATTATCTCTTTTTTTTGGAGTCTCTGGAAATTTTTGTTTTTATCCTAGTGTCTTTCATTTTCATATTCCTCCTGTGGCTTTCTTTCATTCTGTTTTTCGCTGGCAGTTTTCCCTTCATTTTATTGCTCAATGTTTGTTTACTTGTACCACACAACTCTTTAAGTTGGGTCAGGGTGTTATTTTTGTCTGTTTTCTTATTAACCCACTAGGCCTTGGAGACCTAGTCTTAAAGGAGACTCTTTTGAAGTCATTTCCTATGTGTGCTCTTAATTTCAGAGATCCTGAATTTGATTTTTGGAAGGAGATGGGTAGGGCTGCCTAGTGGTTTTATTGAAGGGTTAAATCTTTCATCGATTTTGAAATCAAGTCCAAATTAATAGCATTCCAAAAATGCTTTTAAAGTATAATCCATCTCTTCTCCTACTGAAGTCATGCTATAGGTAATATAAGAACACAGTCTAAAATGAACACCTTGCCATTTGCTTTAGTGATGATGTAGGCTGTATGGAGTGGAGTTATTTGATAGTTTTCAAATCTTTTATCATTGTACAAATACCCACAGGTAGTAAGATTTATTCCTCCTTTAAACATTGTGGCAAATTTCATGACATTCTCATTGATCTCTTGTTATTTTTAATAAATATTATGCAATATGTTAACTTCTTGCATATTATTTCCAAAGTCATTGTTTTGAAACCTACTTTATGATAAATATTTATAAAGAAAACCCTTCTTACCAAAAGCCATTTTCATATTCTCATATTCCTTTGAAGTCCTTGTGCTTTTGCATACATAAACATTTATACAGTAGAATATAGCATATCTGTTTTTTTACTTAACATTGTATTTTAAATTAAAGCCATGTTAACTAGCCGACTCCATAAGGCAACACAAAGAAAAAAATACAGAAAAATTAAGAGATTCGTTAAACCGTTAAAGTGCTGATAAGAGATCAGTAAGATTACTGGGTATGAAATAACAAAAAATTAACAACTCTTTAGTGTACCGGCAACAGTATATTAGAAAATGTGATGACATGAAAGGTCCTAGCCAGAATAACAAAATATTATAATGTATCTCCTAATAAATATAAGAAAGGATATATAGATTAAAAATCATAAAGAAGATCTAAATACATAGAAGCTATATATGTTACTGAATTGGAAGAGTCAATATTACAAAGAATTTTAAGTTTCCTAAATTACTTTATAAATGTGATGCAATTCAAAAACAAAACAACAACAAAACCAGAAGAGTTTGCCATGACACATAGTAGAATGATACTAAGAATGATACTAAAATTAATTGAAGAAGTAGAACTAATGGGGTCAGCAGGATTTATTGGAATGCTGTGATATCTGAATAGATGTGACTTTGGCAAACAGATACGGAAACAGACCATCCACATGGGAGGGACCACACACAAAGACCCCCACTTGCATGGGAACTTGCTTTGACATTGTATTGCAAATCAGTGTGGAAAGAATAGACTATTCAAAAAATAGTGGTGGGGCAGTATAGTAAAAATAAAAATATATTCATATAAATACCAGATAAATTTAAAGACACACACTTTAACAAGACTTTCAAGCTTTTAGAAGAAAATATAGGAAAACATCTCGAGATTGGGAGGAATTTTTTTGAACAAGACACAAAAAGCCCAAAATATAAAGGAGAGGAATGTAAATTTGACTGTGTTAAAAACTGTAAATGCATGTGTAAGAAAATATATCTTAAAGGTAAAGGGCAAGCTGCAGAACATGAAGGGTTGATATCCATAGTATAAAAGGAAATCGTACAAATCAGTAACAAAGAAGATAGAGAGATCTAGTAGAAAAATGGACAAAATGTAAGTAAATAAGACCAATGAATAAATTAAAATTTTCACTAGTTATCTGGGAAATGTCAGTGAAAACAACAAGGTAATATTTTATACCATCACTGGCAATAATTTAAAGGAAGAAGTGACAGCAAGTGATGTCTTATATGTTTCTGTTGGATTCTAAAATTGTTACAACTATTTTGGAGAGCAGTTTGATAGCATCAAATAACACTGAAAGATGCTTGATTCAAGGTTTCAGTGGTTCCCATTCTGAGTCCTCAGAGAGGACTCAGACTTTCAAATAAGTTCCTAAAGAAGACATGAAAAGAATGTCCATTCTGTTATTGTTTGTAATACTAGTAGGACATAGCCAAGATTTCAGTCAACAAAATGTAGCACATACAAAGAATGGAAAACACACAGAAGTTATTATAAGGGCCCTATATCTTTTTATATCAACATGAATAAATCTTTAAAACAGTTTTTTTTCATGTGAAAGGATGTTACTATCTTAAAGATTTTATAAATATACAAAGTACTTTTATACATGTATATACAAAGTGCTTTATATATATACTTAAGGTATCTTTAGGAGAGAAGTTTCTCTAGAGAAGCTGAGAAGAATGGGATTGGAAGTTGATATTTTATCTGTATTTGTAGCATTTTATTTCTTTGTGATCTAAAGCAAATTTGGCAGAATGTTAACATTTATTAAATCTGGGTGGTAGGTACTAGGTATCTAAGTTATTGCATGTATTAAATATTCATAATTGGAAAATTTCAGCTTTAGATCAATAGCATTGCAGTACCTAAACACGTCAGATTGAACATGTGCTGCAAGCCCAAGCCCTACACCATTGTTATTAAAGGAATATAAAAAGACACAAATATACAAGGGCAAATGAGAAGAAAAGAAGTAAGAGCCAGGTTAGAATTATCAAGAGTTTGGTCAGCAGAGAGAGATGGATGTATTGTAGCTAATTTAGTGATGTGGAGAGAGCTGAATGTGAATACCTTTTTAGAGGGATTCTAGGAAATGTTGACTCCATACCACCCCAGAATTGGAGGACCTGAGTAGCTGGGAAAATTGGAAGAATTCCTGGCCTGAAAAAATTGTGGCTTAGTGGATGTTGCATTAAAGAACCTTGGGAAGTGAAGATATTCTGTACGATTGTCTTTTGGGGACCAAGGATGTGGGAGGACTGTTGGGACTTTTAAGAGTGGATTCTAAGAGCTCACAAGGAGTGCAAAATCTGGCAGGGCTTTAATCCCAAAGAATGAAGATTGCGGAGCTGGTGTGAGTATGGGGAGGAGTCCTGGAACTCTGCAGAGGACAGTCCCTTCTGCTTCTGGACAGCTGTGCATTTCCCATGTTGAGAGAGAGATTACAGAGCCCCAAAATATCAGTATTTCCTGATTTACCCCCCCTTTTCCCCTTCTGCCCGCCTGAAGGGGTTCTACTAATTTCCATTGCCTCCAGCAACATGAGGATGTCTGTTTTAACTGTAGTGCCATTAATAGTGACAACTGGCATTCTTAGAATTTTTCCTAACAGGTATAAAATGATGCAGTGTCGTTTTGATGCTTATTATACCCACGATTGTTACAACCCTAGTTAGGCCTTTTCTGTGCTCGTGTTCTGTTAAAAAATTTATCTTGTTCCAACATATTTTTTCTTTTAAACTTGTTTCAACTGCAGTTTTATCAAAAAACTTCAAAGTCAGTTCTTTTGTCAGGAAACATTTTTATTGAGCTGGTTGGTGTTAGAAGGTAATAATGCTTAGTAAAATGATTATTTCTTTTATCATTTTTATCAAGAGAATCCCTATCTTGATTTTTAATCACCATAAATTAAGTGCAATGCTCTGAAGGGGCGCAGTATAAAGGGTGACATGGCACGGGAGAGGTGGGGCATAGCTAACTAGCTTCCTGGGAGGGACTATACCCAAATGCAGTCTTGAAGAAGGAGGAAGAGTTTAGCAGGAGAAAAAGGGATTGGTAGGAATAAGCCTAGAGAATGCGGGATGAGAGTTGTATGAGGTTGTGATCCAGTAGAAATTGCCCCTTGGTTTTTCCTCAGGGCTCATTGAGTGCATTCAGAGTACATTCATGGAATTGTAACAGTTCTCTCCCCTTTGACTGGAGCTGAAGGTTCAGAGTATAGAGACTAAACTGTTCATTGGGCAGATGTGTCATGCATTTGGGAAATTCTTTTGCTGTGAAAGCTGAGGGAAGCTGTTGTGAAGTTCTAAGCAAGAAAGTTTAAGTGTTGTGCTTACATGCACTTTATAAACACTTAGTATTGAATAGGCAAAGCGATCCATTTTAAAGTGAGTGCTAATGCAAACACACAAGAGGGCATTTTAAGATCAACTTACTTCCAGTTAGGGGATTTATTTCACTTTGCCACAAAAACGAAAAGGGTGAACAAGAAGCAAGACTTCCTGCCACAAGATTTTATCTTTGAACACTTGATTGGTTTGCATGCTACTTAACTTTTTTTCTAGTTTGTGAATGAAAGTTAAAGTGATAAAGTTAATAAATGTGTGAGTAATGTGGAATCTTAAAAAAAAAAAAACCAAAACCGAAACACCAAGTTCATGAATAAAGACAACAGGATTGGTGGTTGCCTGAGGTGGGGGTGGGAGGGGTGGCAGTGAAACAGGTGAAGGGGGTCAAAAGGTACAAATTTCCAGTTATAACATGAGTAAGTCATGGGGATGTAATGTACAGCAGGGTGACTGTAGTTAATAATACTGTATCGCTTATTTGAAAGTGGTTAGGAGAGTGGATCTTGAAAGTTCTCATAAGAAAAGAGAATTTGTAACTAGGTATGGTGACAGATGTTAACTGGACGAATTGATCATTTTGCAATATATCAAATATTGAATTAAGTTGTACACCTGAAACAAATGCAATTATACCTCAATAAAATTCTGTGAGTAAAATCTCATTTAGACATGGGGAAATTCTCCATTTGGGGGAATAGGTGAAAATAATTTCATTTGAAGGTTATGTACAATATGCATGTATATTTGTATTTATGTATTAGTAAAGATAAAATAAACCTAGAGCAACATGGTGTGCCTTGAATCAAAGAAAGTTATTTGATTTGCTCCTGTCTTAATTTTTGTTGACAAGTTGCCGGAAACACTTGTGGAGGGCTCCTATTTTTAGAATAAGGATATATATAAAAAGATTCAAAATGTGTTAGTAGTGAGGAGTTTTATCAAGTATTATATATCAGCTTGGCAAGGGGAATTCCTCTGCCTCTCCTGAACATGAGCAGATGAATTCATTCTTCACCAGCTACTCCTCCACCTTCCTTTCCTGGTTCTGTAAGTATGGATTAAGTCTCTTCAGGGGTGAGCAGTTCGTATGCTGAATCCTTTCTCTGTCATATATCAGGGTCTGTCTTACTGTGTGTGTGCCCAGCCCGTACACAACATCTGGAAGAATACACAAATTATTAGGAGTGGCTACTCTTGAGGTTGGGATTTGGGATGTCTTGAAGGAAAGACATATTTTTTACTTTCTTCTGTACTATTTCAGCTTAAACAAGAAGCATATAATTCATTCACTTAAAAATAGCTTTGAAAAAGGGGGGCAGCAATGGGGAGACTTTTGCATGGGAGAAAAATTGCCTGAGGGTAAAACATAATTATCTTGACCATCATTAATTTGATGAGAGTTATTTTTAATTTCTGGTTTTTCTGTTGGCTGTCTCACCTTTGCTGTCCTAACCACCCCTGTTTATTTCCTTTCATAGGATTTTTAAGCTGACACTATTGTGGATTACTTTACCTTCTAGTTATATCATTGTGATGGTGCTTTATCCAGTTCTTCCTGATTTACTGATTTTATGGCTATTTTTCATGCCCTTTGAAGATGACTGCAGAGAAGGGAAGGTCAAATTGCTGTTATTTTTCATTCATTACTATTGTAAGGGCTCTTTAAGTGAGGAAAATAGAGGTGAGATCTGTTAAGTTTTGGTTATGTGGATTTTTTTTTACTTGTCTCCCTCAAAACTGATATTTTATGAGATAACCATAATTACATTTTAGATTACAATGTAAATTCTATTAATTTATTGGTGAATTTCTGACCCAGCTCAACTCAGATCATGTGGCTTTTGTTACTGGTGATGCCTTTTCAAGGACACTGAGCCTAGATACTTTGGGGATAAGGACTGGATGGACCTCTGCCCTCAGGTACCTAAGCATGTAACTGGGAAGGAAAGGCCCAACCACATGTAGAGTTAATTATAGACTTTTAAGAAAGTATTGGAGAGGCATTTTTAGGAGGGAGGATGTTCTGGTGCAAGGAACATGGCTTAGGGATCAGAACCTAGGACAGTGGTGAATCCTTTATGAGTGGCAGGATCCTCACACAGAAACTACGGTGGCTAATTCCTCCCTGCAGAGTGCTGTGGGGAGGAAATGAGGTAGTGTACAGTACCTGGTGCCTAATGGATGCTCAAACTGTAGTTACAACTGTTGGCAACAATTGTTGAAAAAGCATGTTCTAGAAGGTCAGTGTGGTGTAGCAAACAGGATAGAAGCCAGAGAACAAGGAGGCCTGGCTTCAAATGTGGCCTTTGCCCCTAGCTGTTTTAACCTTTGATGGACTTAAAATTTTTGGCCCTGAGATACCACATATGGAAAATGAAGGATCCAGACACATTGTTCTTTCTAATAACAAACAATTTAAAATTCTGAGTGCAAAGTCAGAGGGACATGCTTGATTCAGGGCCAGTGTCTCGTAGAGCTTTATGAAATGGTGCCCTGGTTTGTGTAGGGCAGACCTGTTTCTTACTGTTACGGGACAAGTAAGCCGTTTAGGGACAGGTACCACTTCGTCCTGAATTCCTGGCCGAAATCACACAATAATAAGTGGCAATCGAGGAGCCGCTGAAGGTTCCTGAAAGACAAGTGACATGACTACTGTAGCATTTTAAGGAAGTTACCAGTATTTTCTCTCCCACTGGATGTATTTCTGCTCAATGTAGAGATTCATGGCAGAGTTGACTTCAGAAGTGATAACTCGGGCTGTAATGGGAGGCCTTTTCCTTTTATAATATACTTTCAAGGTAGTTTTTCTCCCATAAATTCTCTGACGGCCTTTCCAGTTTTCATCGAGAGAGAGCCCAGTAGATGTGAGCTCTGAAATGGATTTGGGGTGCTTGTGAGGATGGAGAATGGAGGGTCAGGGACAAGGACAAGAGTTCTGCTCCCCCAGAGCCCTGTAGGGAGAGCTTGTGCTCAGAAATGTGAGCACCACGAGGCAGACAAACTGTCTGTGACCTGTACTGAAGGAAACGCTAAGGCAGTGTGGGGTGATTCAATGTTCTAATTTCTTTCTTTTAAATCTTGGTCCTTGGGTGATATTTCAAAATCTGCTGAGTGAAATATGGTTACTGTTAATATTAATCAAGATTAATAATGATTTGGATATTAGGAGTTAGGTGTAGAAATAAGTACGTTCAACCACTGTTCTTTCCGATGCTTCCTATCCTTTTATCTAAACTAAAATTTAAACATGCTTTTTTCAAGTGCACTTAAATTCTTTTTGGAATATAAATATTCAGTTGAGAGAACCCTGATATCTTCAATAAAGCCATTTGTGACATTCTGTCCTAGTGAACGCGCTCGTCTCCTATACTCCTCCTTTTTGCAGTTGGGTTAGGGTGGAAGCGTCCCCTTTTGTCTCCTCCTCTGATGGTGACTAGCTGAGTGCAAAGCACTGTACAGTCCATGTCGGCGGCCTGACAGGCTGTCTTAGTGAAGATTCTGGAGATCCTCTGCGAGGTTCATCAAATGTGGATCAAAGGCAATTTCATAACTTACCTAATTTAAATCTGACTTAGTACAGTTTGGACCATTGCTTTGCCATCTGCCCTCAGAGGAGAAAGTCAGTATTACTAGGCTTCCTCTCCAGGGTAACTGCAGTTTCAGTTTCTTGCACCACCGCTACGTCCTGTCCCTTTGATAATGCTTTCCAGAATGTTGTCCTTTAGTCCAAAGGTAACCTTCTTCAAATATAGCCCAAATCTCTGCGGAAGGAGAATTGGAAGGACAGAAGGTGAAATATACATGCACATGGGAAAGTAGATGAGTCCCAGGAAAGGGGCCCGAGTCCTGCCTCCTCAGTCTGTGCTGTGCCTAGACAGCCTCCCCTGATTTTCCAGGTCACCACAGCCTGTTGAGGGGGTGAAATGGGGGTTTGTTGGGCACAAGGGGACTTTTGTGTCAATGTTAAATATAAAGAAAGCATCTGCAGATGAAGAGGAATGACCAATTGTGTTAATCATCTGTATAAAGTAATTAATCAATTCCCAAAATACAGTTAATCTTATAATCTTTAAGTCTCTATACTTCATGTAGCCAGTCCTCTTTGATTTCATTTTAATCAGGGGATTTTAGCACAAAATCATCTCATGGGAAGGACCTGACATCTCTTGAATTTTGACTTGTTTGATGATTTCAGTGGTTGGAGTTGAACATAGTGCAGTATTTTGTAATTAGAACTCAATATGCATTCATCATACCACATTTTCCAGGTCATCTATATATTTGGGGGGGGGGGTGTATGTGGTTTAATAAAGTGTGTTTTTTTTATTTTGCTATCATTAATGTACAATTACATGAACAACATAATGGTTACTAGACTCTCCCTATTATCAAGTCTCCACCACATACCCCATTACAGTCACTGTCCATCAGCATAGTAAGATGCTATAGAATCACAACTTGTCTTCTCTGTGTTATACTGCCTTCCCCATGTCCCCTCCCTACATTATATGTGCTAATCATAATGACCCTTTTTCCCCCTTATCCTTCCCTTCCCACCCATGCTCCCCAGTCCCTTTCCCTTTGGTAACTGTTAGTCCATTCTTGGGTTCTGTGAGTCTGCTGCTGTTTTGTTCCTTCAGTTTTTTCTTTGTTCTTATACTCCACAGATGAGTGAAATCATTTGACACTTGTCTTTCTCTGCCTGGCTTCTTTCACTGAACATAATACCCTCTAGCTCCATCCATGTTGTTGCAAATGGTAGGATTTGTTTTCTTCTTATGGCTGAATAATATTCCATTGTGTATATGTACCACATCTTTATCCATTCATCTACTGATGGACACTTAGGCTGCTTCCATTTCTTGGCTATTTTAAATAGTGCTGTTGTAAACATAGGGGTGCATCTGTCTTTTTCAAACTGGGCTGCTGCATTCTTAGGGTAAATTCCTAGGAGTGGAATTCCTGGGTCAAATGGTATTTCTATTTTTAGCTTTTTGAGGAACCGCCATACTGCTTTGCACAATGGTTGAACTAGTTTACATTCCCACCAGCACTGTAGGAGGGTTCCCCTTTCTCCACATCCTCGCCAACATTTGTTGTTGTTTGTCTGTTGGATGTTAGCCATCCTAACTTTTCCAGGTCATTATTTTATTTTCTTTAGCAACAGAATGATGTTTTTTTCTCCTAAGTTGTTTCTTGCGGTTATTAAAGTTACATATGCTTATTTTAGAAAATAAAGACAAATATAAAAAAATACCAAGAAATTATTCATAACCCAACTATGTAAAGACATGCATTGTAAATCCTTTGGTGAACTTCCTTTGACTTGATTATGCATAACTTTTAAAAGAGCATAGCGAAATTTATAATATATGTGAAATTTTGTTTGTACTGTGAATTCTTCTCAAATGGGTCCTGCTTGTTCCAAATTACATTCAATAGGATACACAGTAGAAAAATGTTTTATTTTTTAAAAAGTAAGTCCATGGTCAGATCAGTTAAGAAATCTCTTAGTTTAATAAGGTTAGTGGTGGGGTTGGTGTTTTTTTTTTTCTTTCTTCTAACTGCAGATTTATTGGCACCCTTAATATACTAAGAAGTATTGTCACATCCTGAGGAAGGTGATATATAGTATGTCCCTGCGTTATTTAATTATGGGACCTTTTTTTAATGGGTTAATAACTTGCAGAATTTGATGCACAATTTGAAGGAAGTTGACAAGCATTTGCCCTGTATATTTATTATATACATTTAATGAGACTTTTATTATTAATTGTCCCCTGGCAATTATTTCCCGCATTCGCCTTTCCCCAGATCATATTTGATAATGAGTTGTTCAGTGCCAGACCAGAGTTTCCCATACTGATGAATATGTTTCTAAACTATTTGAAATGAGTATTAATGTACAAATTGATGCATTAGAAACTCATTTGTTTCATTGGTCTAGTTTGGTCTCTTAATATCCTGGTGTCAGGCATGGAAACTCTCCATGCCCCTGATAATTGGTACGCTCCTATTTCTTTTCCTTGGAAGTTGGTTCAGTGCACCACACACATATATTATTCTTTCTCTAATAATTCTGATGCACTGTTCCCTTTCTACTTATTACCTTTTACTCTACCTTCTACCTTTTACCTTCCTACTTTAGATTCCTCAAACCTACCTCTTCTGCATTATATTTAATTGCTTATTGCACAATTTTAGTCATATTTAAATATGAGGTAAATATTCACCTTTATGTCTGTTCTCCTTTAGTTTGCCAGCTGTGAAATTGTTACACTACCCATCACATCAATAATTCCACATGTAGCTTGCTGCACACCTTTATTCTATCATGACCCTTCGCCATCAAGCTTTCTGCCAAATTTTCACATTGGTTCCTTCACCCTGAGCGACAAAGTATCTTCAGGCCTTACTAGGCCTTTGAAATTGAACTTTTCTTTATTGAACTTTTTTTAGTTAAGAGGGTGGGTGGGAGGCAGTTGTTTTGCTCTGTTTTTGTTCTTACTCTGGCCGAAATAGGCCACATTTTAAATTGCTTCCTTATCTCTAAATTCAAATGTAACTATCCTATTACATATGTTTTGTATCTGTAACTTCTTTATTCACTTGGTTAATTTCAGGGCAAGGTATTTGAATCTTCTCTGCCTCCCTCAGTGGTGTCTTTTTCAGACAGTGAACATTTGGAGAGCAGGAACAAGATTATCAACTCCACTTTTCCCCATCCTTCCTGCTTTTTGTTGAAAAGACAGAACGGAAATGAAAGAAGGGGGTAAATTCCAATCTAAAGTTATGTGCTGATTCATAAATCTTAAATTGTGCACGACACTGCACTGAATGTGTGTATGTGTTTTAGGCTAACTTGAAAGAGTCAGACTGCCCTTCGATCTGACATGGTACTTTCATGTAGTGTGAATGAAATTCAGGAAAAACAGGGAGGGATGTAAAGAAAATAGTTTGCCATATTTGGTTATCTTTGCTAATCTAATGTTCAAGTGCTGGGAAGTTTTAAAATAAAGCTTCCTATTGCATTCAAAAGTAAGAATATTCATGGGCATTCTAAATCCATGTATACAACTTCATAAACTATTTACCTTGACACTTTCATGCTACTCATATTGCATATCTCTGGATTATTGGGCACTTGTAGAGTTACTCATTATCAAAAGTTTTTGTATTGCCTTAAACATTGAGCATTGGCCCCATATTGGAGACTATGCCAGTTAAGGAATCTAACAAGACCCCATTTTGGAATATGGAAGTATTTGATGAGGAGTGCTGTATTTTTTGGTCAGTGTACCACATTGCATTGTAAATTATTTCAAGACAGGAACTATAGTAGTTGTTTTTTGTTTTTTGTTTTTTTGTTTTTCTTCCCTCATCTCATGTAGCCTTTAAACTTGAAACCCTTGGCAAAAAGAAAGTTTTCCATGTTGTTCCTTTCATTTAGTTCCTTCAATTATTTATTGTTCTCACTTCCTTATCACCCATTCATTTCTTGGAAAAAATTGTTTTTCCATTTTTCTGATTGTTAGTTCATTGTAGAAAATAGATGAATAAGGAAGATAGCAAATGAGCACTTGCTTACATTTTATCTGGAGTTTAGGCAAAGAGGATTATGAGTAGAGATTTGCAGGTAACCACACAGAGATGGTGCTTAAAGGTGCAGGCACCTATGACATGACCAGATAGTACTGGCTACCATGCAGATATCACCCCAGGTAGTTTCATTATTCTGTCTTCATTCAGTTGTACAGGCAACTGTGATCCAACCAAGTTAACACCCTGATTTTCAGAGTAACATTTTGACTGCAGTGTGCACATGCCTGCTGTCTCATCCTAGTGCACTCACTGCTCACACACATCCCAAGTCTAATACCCTTTATGGCCTCTTCCAAAACTAAGAAGGATAAGAGAAGTAAACCAGGGATACCACTCTGGAATCCTTGGCTTTTAAACGGGGCCGCGAGCGGCACTGAGGAGTAAACAAAAAGAGACAGGCAGGAGAAGATGAAGAAGAACATGGTTGTCATGAAGTCCAGAGGAGAGTTTCAGGAAGGAGGGAGGAGGGGTTGAAAGTGTGAATGTCTCAAAGAGCCAGAATGACGAAGCCTGTAGCTTCGCACACTGGAAGGGATTGCTCCTCAGATACCCCTCTCACCAGCTGTGTGGTTGGTGCTCAGAAGAGAATGCAGGAAGGCTGAGATGATTTAGAGGAGAGGAGAAAGCCCTTCTTCTGGAAGATTGATGTGATCAGAAAAGGGTGGGTAGGGTACATTGTGATAGATCTTGAGTGATGGAAAGATTTTCAACTAGTAGAATTTGAATGCATCCTCTGGTTTTCTGATATAGTTTCCAGGAACTCACTGAACTAAACAGCGGGGTTGGTACTCTAGCTAAGTGCATCTACCATAGACTCAATAGTACCTAGAACTATAAAATTAAATATGTAACAAGGGAATTTTTTTATATAGCTTACTCTTTCAACAGATGGAGGTGACATGCTGTAAATTAGTATTGCTCTTCTATTTAATTCTGTTGCTTTTTACTGTATTTAATGATGCTGAGGCAGTCTTGCTGATAATTAAGATAATTGCTAACAATTGTCAACATACATTTGCTATTTCCATCAACCCTCAGGAATAGGCTTTAGGTGTTATTGATCTGTCATCATATTACATGGGTGGCATCTTTATTTTTGACTAGTAGTTTAATAAATTGAAAGCATATATATTCCACATATGCTAGCCAGTGTCCAGAGTTCATATTGCACCTAAAGGGGTTTGTTTGATGCTATAAATAAAAAGGGGAAATGAGGGAGATGGAGAGGAAGAGCGGAGAGAGAGAGAGGAAGAGAGGGGGATAGAATAGTAAAGGGTGTAATGAGAGGAAAAAAAATCTGTTACTTCGTTGTAGTCTACAACCTTCTCAGTTTTTACAGGTGTCTAAACTGTGGGTACTCTCCTCTCTCTGCCTATGTGCCCATCTGTATTTTGAAATTAAAAGAAAAACACTGAGTTGTTTTGCTTAGGATGTAAGAGGAGTCTTGGCTTTTCTTTTAAGTTATGAAGAAAATTTTATGTTTAAATATAAGATCTTTAAAAATATAGGATGCATATGAGATGGTTCTGAAGTGGAGGGACTGTAGTAGTGACTGCCAAGGTCGGGCATTTCCAAGTCTGTTGTCTTGATTATATTTTAGTGCTGGCTTTCAGTTCCCTCCTGCCATGCTTAGAACTTCACATATCCTAAAGAAAAAAAAAGAACAGGTCTGCAACAAACTATTTCCTAAGGGTAATGAAGTGTGACACGAGTGTCTTTTTATCATGATGTCATTGGTGTGTGGGCCATTTAAAGAATGAACGTTCTGGGCATGGTAGGCTATTTATTTGGGTTTCTG
Source organism: Smutsia gigantea (assembly GCA_032199065.1). NCBI lineage: Eukaryota > Metazoa > Chordata > Mammalia > Pholidota > Manidae > Smutsia > Smutsia gigantea. The sequence continues at coordinate 31,072 of JAVSCE010000706.1, forward strand.
GGAGCTTGTGATCTTTGTAAGAATCTGCTTAGAATTAGTCTTTATGCTAGTGTATTCTTTCTTTGAAAGCTATTTTCATTGAAATAAACAGCTTTCCCCCCCTAGTTAGAAAATGAATTCTCTTAAGTTTCATAAATGCTGGTTTGGGGCCTCTAAAGATTTTTTCTTTGGCAATGGACTGGTTGTGACTTGGCGCTTTGATTCAGTTGACTGGTTTCCTTCCATTTTATGAGGAGCAAGCACTTCTTGAACCTTAGCTATGGCCACATGTGCTGCCGCCCCTCACTGCCTTAGGGAGCAACAGTTGGCATTTCTTCCACTGGATGGCTTACAGTTCAAGAGGAGCATGTAAAGTTTTGAAACCTAAAGGAAATCATAGCAATCTGATGAACAAGTATCTAGAAAGCTCAAAAGCCAGGTTTAATTAGGCAGCAGTGCAAAACCATTATCCCCTTCACAAAAGATGGAAGAGGGGTGAGAGTGAAAACAGTCAGCGTTGATCTGGCCGCCCGTGTGAGCCCAGCTGGAGCTCAGCCGGCCCCTGCGTTCTGCAGGCAGCATGCAGTTTTCCAAACACCCCTAAATGTTCCAGCCTTTAAATAGCAGCCAGGCTTCTAAAATGATGCTGCGTCCTGCAAGGGGAATTAAAGCGGCTGCCTTGGAGGCAGGAAGCCGACTAGCGAGATGCTTAATTATCGTGGAAGTAAGTGCTTGTTACCGTTGAGTGGAGTGCAGCGAGCGCGGGGCGGCCTCGTCCTCGGGGTGTCAGCCGTGATTTGTAGACAATGCAGCCCTGTCAGCGCAGTGCTGCTTCACCAGCATCTTTCCAAACATGTATTTGGCAAGAATTTAAAGGCCACCTCTTGTGTAATTTGTGGAGCCTTGGAAAAGAGTCCTCTGCCTTTATTTTCAGGATGTACGCAGCCATGCAGGGTTTTGTACTCAGAATCTGTGCCTCTTGCCTCCTGACGGACGTGCTCCTGAGGAAGTTGGTTTTCTTCACCCATCACCTGGAAGGATGTTAACAGTTCTCTGTCGTCTGTTGGGGAATATGGAGAGGTCTATCCAGGGCAGCATTTTGTTTCTGCTGTCTTCATAAATTAGCACCGAAGGGTGGGGTGGGTTGCAGTGCGTAAGGAAATGCAGGCATTTTGTTAATCAGTGAAATATTTCTAGCTCTGAGAGTATACTAAAGAGCTTGGGAGGAGGTGGTGGACGCTGGATTCATTCTGCAATATTCCTCATCGGGGTAAGTAATAAAGTAGAGGAAAATGCAGGAGAGTGCTAGTGGATATAATGGCTCTGGGAAAACCCTGTTTATTTTCTCTCTGTTGTATTTGCTCTTGCCAACTATGTTAAGCCTTTTTAAGGAAATAAAAATTAAGGGTTTTGAAATATGGAAGGTGTTAAAAAGTGACTATTGCAAAGTATTCTATAGAATGAATTTTCAATTTTCAGTCCTGTTAAAAAAAATTGCATTGCTCTATCAAACTCCCTTGGTTATGGCTTGAACTTCTGGTCAGCAAAGTGGTTCGTGATATCCTACATTATTAGAGGTCATTGGAGTCTGTACTTGGGATAGAAGCCTTGATGTCTTGGAATGAGATTTCTCTCCCCCCCCCACCCCCCCATTCTCCTTCCCCACCCCATCCTCCTCCCCCTTTACAGGAAACAGTTTAAGCTTAAAGTATTAATCTTTTAAAGTGTGTATCATTTAAATGACAGACTTTATTAAATGCTTTCACTTTCTTTTGAACTTGCTTTACTAAAAATATGGGTTGTGAACTGTGGACCAAAGTCCATTACTGAGTCTTTTATTTTCATGTGTCTGGGTTTGGAATTGCATATTTATTTCTAGATGTATTTTATCAAATGCTAATTCCATTTGTCCTCTCTTTTAGAGAAAACATGGGTTTATAGCAATCACAGAGCCCCAGTAATACAAGCTCCATTCAGGCTTTTCTGAAAGAAAGCCATCTATTAAAGTGAAGCAAAGGAACTATCGTGGATTATAATATTTTGAAGATCTGGATTTTCTGAGGTTTGAAAATAAGGCATCATTTAACCTTTTAAATGAAAAAGATTAAGATCTCATGCAATTGCTATATATTCTGGAAACTGTTCTCCAAAAGAGAAGTGCACATTTACAGCCTAGATATGCTGGTCTTTTCTGCTGCAGGGATTTAAGTCTGATTGCTTTTACATCATGACCAGCTTGAAACGGTCGCAGACAGAGAGGCCCGTTACCGCTGAAAGGGCCTCCATTGTTGGCACAGATGGCACCCCCAAGGTCCACACTGATGACTTCTACATGCGGCGCTTCAGGTCCCAAAATGGCAGCTTAGGATCATCAGTCATGGCTCCTGTAGGGCCCCCCCGAAGTGAAGGTTCCCACCACATAACCTCGACCCCTGGCGTTCCGAAGATGGGGGTTAGGGCAAGGATTGCAGATTGGCCCCCAAGAAAGGAAAACTTAAAGGAATCTAGCCGTTCAAGCCAGGAAATAGAAACCTCAAGTTGCCTTGAGAGCCTGTCCTCCAAAAGCAGTCCTGTGAGTCAGGGAAGTTCTGTTAGCCTCAATTCCAGTGACTCAGCCATGTTAAAAAGCATACAGAACACACTGAAGAACAAGACCAGGCCGTCGGAGAACATGGACTCCAGATTCCTCATGCCTGAAGCCTATCCCAGCTCCCCCAGGAAAGCTCTTCGTAGAATTCGGCAGCGGAGCAACAGTGACATCACCATAAGTGAACTTGACGTGGATAGCTTTGATGAATGTATCTCGCCCACGTACAAGACGGGGCCATCACTGCACAGGGAATATGGTAGCACATCTTCAATTGATAAGCAGGGAACCTCGGGAGAAAACTTCTTTGATTTGTTAAAGGGCTACAAAGACGACAAATCTGATCGAGGTCCGACCCCAACCAAGCTCAGTGACTTTCTCATCGCTGGTGGGGGCAAGGGTTCTGGTTTCTCCTTGGATGTTATAGACGGGCCCATCTCACAGAGAGAGAACCTCAGGCTCTTTAAGGAGAGGGAAAAACCACTCAAGCGACGTTCCAAGTCTGAAACTGGGGACTCATCTATTTTTCGTAAATTACGCAATGCCAAAGGTGATGAGCTTGGGAAATCGTCCGATCTTGAGGATAACCGATCAGAAGACTCTGTCAGGCCCTGGACATGTCCAAAGTGCTTTGCCCACTATGATGTCCAGAGTATATTATTTGACTTGAATGAGGCAATAATGAACAGGCACAATGTTATTAAGAGGAGAAACACCACCACGGGGGCCTCTGCCGCTGCCGTGGCATCATTGGTCTCGGGGCCTTTGTCCCACTCAGCCAGTTTTAGCTCCCCAATGGGCAGCACAGAGGACCTGAATTCCAAAGGAAGCCTCAGCATGGACCAGGGAGATGATAAAAGCAACGAACTTGTAATGAGCTGTCCATATTTTCGGAATGAGATAGGTGGAGAAGGTGAAAGGAAAATCAGCCTGTCCAAATCAAATTCTGGTTCCTTCAGTGGCTGTGAAAGTGCCTCCTTTGAGTCTACACTGAGCTCTCATTGCACAAATGCAGGAGTGGCTGTGCTTGAAGTGCCCAAGGAAAGTCTGCTATTGCATCTCGACCGAGTGAAGAGATATATTGTGGAGCACGTGGACCTTGGCGCCTACTATTACAGAAAGTTCTTCTATCAGAAGGGTGAGTAGAGATCTTGGCCTCTTTTGCTATACTGTTCTGAAAAAAGTAGAGGACTGTCTATTAATAATTTTCAGCAGTATTATGTAATATTTGCATGAATACCTTCTCTTTCTTAGTGGTGAAATAGTTAAATAGGTATCTGCTGCAATTTATGTCTTTTTGCATTTTTTGAGTTATTTCCTCCTAGATAGAAAAATGTCTTGCATATTAAAGAGTAATGGCTTTTAAAATTTAGTGGATGAAATGATAGTCTTTGTGTTGAAGGCTTACTGTGTCACCTTCAGTGATAAATGTTATATAAAGGTGAAAATATTTATACCTTATTTTGTAATCCTTAAAATTTTAATGTTGCCTTTCATTAATTTAGCACTTTTACAGTGAGTACAAGACGATCTCTTCTCTGCCTTGATGTTCTCTTCAGTAAATGGGAATTACACATTCCTATCCATGTCTCAGGAATTTTAGTGAAAATTAACTAGAAGTCACCAAACCAATAAATCTCAAAGCCAAGAATCAAATCCAGATGTTCTAGATTTGAGTAGAAAAGGCACTGAAGAGATCAGTATGGTGGTGACTTCCATGCTGGTGACTTCCTTTCTAGTCTTTTCGCCAGTGGGGTTGGGGGAGGGGGGAATATATACATATATTGTTAGATTTTACTTTACATATAGTTTTATCTCATACTTTTAAGAAGGGCCCTTCAATTTATTAAAAGCAAGCAGTTTAAATGAACTCTTAAGAGCTTTTAAATAGTGAGTTTGAGGAGCATTATTAATTGAAGAATGAGTCATGCAAGTACCCAGGCTGGGAAACAGGATGCTCGCCAAGGAAGGACCTAATACACCTGTGGTTCATTAGCCAGTCGGGAACCTGCAGCCTAGGGGAGAGGTCCCCTCTATCCAAGGTTCTACAGCAACATTTTGATTTCCTACCTACTGTTGCGGGGTTTTTGAATTTTATTTAGATTTATTCTTCCCAATGAAGTTTCACTTCTAGTACTCATAATAGCTTTATTACATTGCTCACATTAGAATAAAACTTATTGTAAGGTTATTACATGGTAGACCCCATACAAGAGGGGTTTATTGACCAAAAGAACCTTTTCTTATTACTAAGTATCCATGCTTCTTAAATATCTGTGGCATAGGTCTTAGAATCAATATGATTAAAAAAAAATCCCAATTTCATTTTTAAGCAGTCTTCTTTTTCTCAGAATAATTTTCTGGTGTTCAGATTTTATAAAACATTTCTTTCTTATCCCATCCTTTTTCAACATTGCCATCCTGGCATTTGGGGCCACGTAGTTCTTTGCTGAAGGGGGCTGTCCTCTGCATTATCAGGTATAGGATGTTTAGTAGCATTCCTAGCCTCTACACCCCAAATGCCAGTACGTACCCCCCTCCCCTACCCCAGTTGTGACAACTTGAAATATCTCTGGACATTGCCAAACATCCTTTAGCAAGTAAAATTGTGCCTAGCTGAGAAGTCCTGCTTTATTGTACCTGGGGAAATTTTCCATAGGTGTTTGAGCTATAGGTGGAGGCAATCTTGCTAAAAACTGGCACATTGAGTCCAACAAAAGAGAACGTATTAGTTATAATCTTACGTAGTAAAAGGCACTCTCTTTGTATTAGGCAATATAATAATAATATACTTTTTTGAGCACTTAAAATGTACCAGGAACTTTAATAAGCCTTTGATCTAACAGGCATTTTCTCATTTCAACCTCTCTATGCCCACCGAGGTAGGCACTGTTATTGATGGCATTTTTCAGATGAGAAAACTGGGGCTTATGTGGTTAAGTGATTTAAGTGTGAAGCTGTCATGGAGCCAGGATTCCACTTGTGGTGTATTTGACTAGAGTTATGTTCTCAGAGTCATGCTGGACTTTGCTTTCTGCTACGTTATGTTAAAGGGAAGGAACATATTTTTATGGTTAAGTTAGGTAGAAATTTGAAAACTTTGAGAAATACGGGATAGAAGTTTGAACACGTATGTCAGAGTAATCCAGTTTAGATCATAATACTTCATGAATTTAAAAGTCACTAATTAATGCAAAGTAGTTTCCAATTTGAAGCATGGAAAATGCCCTGTTACCCAACATAAATGCAACTGGTTAATTGAAAATATCCACTCAAGCAGGGAATCTTTAAAAAATACACTCAATATTTTATTTTCATTTTATATATACAAGTGTGTTTGTGAAACTTTTGCAAGGCCAGGGACTTTTCTTTGACAGTGATTCTGCAATTTTAAATTCTGTACTGTATAAGTAGTATAAACCATGAGAGCTAAAACATAAGACACTAGCAAAGCAATCCAGAATCTTAGGTTTCTTTCATATTTTTTCTCGTTATTTGTAATTGTCTTGCTCACTCCTAATCCAACAGCTTACTTTATAGCAACTTACCTTTATTAAGTCTTTCCAAAGCATTCAGCGCAGTTTTTAGTAGAAACAAGATTTATCTTTCAGACCCCTATCCCAATAGCTTTCATGATATTTCATTAAATGTCATAATTAGAATAACAAGTCACCTGGCATAAACAGGTTGGGGGGACACAGCCGATTCCTCATCAGCATGAAGTCCAGCTGGTGGGAGCAGAAAGTGTGTGGCACTTGAGATTGCCTGCTAGAGCCCTTGGGCATTTGTCATCGTGGTTTACAGAGGAAACTCGGAGCCGTGGTTAGTCCAGGAAGCTGGTGCAGAGGAACTTTTGCAGCTGCACAGAGTGCTCGCTGTGGTTTTTTTTTTTGGCCATACAACTTAGAATTTTCAAATCAGGCAGGTCATTTGTCATAGTATGATTAATATACAGCAAATTGTGACTCTGAATAACATCATTTGAAGCTGAAATGAAGCCCCCTGAAGTATAACTATATATTTAAGGATGTATGGTGTCTCTACTTTTTATCACAGTATAAAATACAGTTAAGTAATTCTCTTAATTTTTAATATATAACTTGATTCACTAAAATTAGTGCATAAACTCATTTTTCCTAATCAGAACCTTAGGTGAGCCATCTTGCTGAAAGGAGTACATCACCATCAGATATGATTTACCTCCCAGCTGCAAGGTGTGCAGCACTACTGACCTGGCTGTCACTCCAACCTCCTCATCACCCGATATTTTCTATTCTGCTGTTTAATGCATTCCTGGCTTTGTACTGGCTAAGTCCCTTGGGGGGAAGTCACTTTATTGACGTACACTCTACTTGACATTATATGTAAAATTTAATTGTATTTGACTCATGAAGCTACAACCACTTTTTAATGTTACATTGTCTTTATATACATCATTATTTTGCAGATTTAGACTTTAGACAATACTTGACTCCAACATGAAGATGCTGGACCAATAGAGGAATCCTACTGTTTGCAGTTGTTGCTTCACCATCAGTGTTCTCGTTAGTCCGTTCTCCTGCCCGCTTCTCTTGGTGGTTTTGCTAGTGTGTATGATGCTTCTCTTGAGACACCCAGAACTAAATGACAGTATTAATATAGCTACCATTTACTGTGGTACTACTTTGTGTTTTATGCAGACCTTCTCACTTAATGCTCATAGGACCCTGAGGCAAAGCTGATAAGTCCAGTGATGTCACCACATCCATCCTAGAGGGGTGCAAACTAGGCAGCAGGGCAGCATTAAAGCCAATCTGGTCAACTGCCTTTGAGAATGTGTGTGTGTGTCTAGTTTTTATTTAGTAGTTAACCATGATCAAAGTACCAAGGACATATATAAGTGGAAAATCCTAAGTTATACAATAAAAATGATGATGCTAGTAGTTGACATGGCTTGTTGGGATGACTTTTTCCCAGCCATTTCTCATCTCATTTCCTGCACCCACACAGGGCTTTTTCAATTTTGCACTGAGTGTACAATTGTCTGTTAGGCATGTCCTCCCTGACTGTCATTCAGAGGGCTGCCTTAGTGGAAAAGAGAGGAGCCCCCTGGGCTGCCTTGGCAGTGGTGGGTGTTGCTCCATTTATCAGCAGTGTGATGGTCTTATCTCTGTGCTAGGTGGGTGTCACTCCCACAGTCAGGTTACTGAAGATGCTGTGATGGGAAGGGCCTCTCCCTGCTGGCCTGGAGAAACTGCCATTACTGGGTCTGAAGCTCATCTAAGAATATTTTTCCACTCCTGAAAAGAGGGAAAACTAATGCTGTGCACCTAATTATTCTTGCAACTTTAAGCCACCAGATTTTATTGTTTTTATTCCCTCCTCCTACACCTCCACTCCACCCCACACACGTGTTTTGTACACACATGCCCCACCTGTGCTGCCTCCCCTCACCACCCCACCCAAATCCAGTTCAGCAGTATTCTGGGTCCCATGATTCTCAGTTGAGGATATTAGTTGGATTTCAGTTGCTATGGCAATGTCCAGTTTTCTTTACCTCTCTTCTTGTAATCTTCCATCTTTAACATCATTCCTTTAGAGTATATTCACTTAACTTCATTTATACTTGAAGTGACAGCTTTGGCACTCCGATATAGCCTCAATTTTCCTGTCGAGCTATTCTGCAAGTTCTAGTTTGTTAAGTGAGCATCATTAAATAGCTTTTACAAGTTTTAGTGGATTATTTAATGGTACGTGCAGAACACTAGGAAATACCGTACAGCTAAGCATATTTGCAAAAATCTATGCTTAAGTTTTTTTTAGTACTTCTACAAGTATAGGAACATTAGGCTTGAGAAAAGTACCCTGAGATGCCTTATCATTCATAGTTATTTAAGAATAATTATTCTATGTTTAGTTTTTGATGTGCACAATTTTATATTTCAGGTAAGTGATAAACTCCAGAGTCCACAAGCGTGCTCTGCTCAACCATGTGCTCTGTGGTCTTGAATGTCACAGTTAATTTTGGCCAAAATTAATAGGGAAAGATTTCGTACTTGTATAATAACTCATTGTTTAATGTGCTTGTCTTTTACATTGAGATCATGTAAACTGATCATGTATATAATTTGCTTGAAGGTTGTTCGCTGATTATGTAGTCCTTTTCAGGGAGATTTGGGACATTAAATAACTTCTTGAGAAACTCTAGCAGTGTTTTGCTGCTTTTTATCAGCTCAGGGCTTAGCAAGGAGGCTATTAGGTGTGAAGATTGACATGTCTGCTCCTTTGAAATTAAACATCCTCTACTTTCTTGGCTGCCGTCTCCTGAGTCCCAACACTGATGATCTGAACTATGATCAACAGGGCATTCAGGATTTCATATGACCTGAGCCGTCTCAGTTCAGAGGTTTGTGGAAATTGGTTACAGGGGCATATGCCTGCCCTGTTCCTTCCTCCCTGTGTTTTTTATTTTTAATGTCAAGATGGACCATCAGAAGGCCGCATTTGTGTAAGCATTTGACTTTATTCAAGGTCATCTTTTAAAGATCCAGTCATATAAAAACAATTTGCTTTTGTAGTAAAACTGGTGATGAAAACAGTGCCTATTATGTCATTCTCTGGCTCCGTTAGAAACGTCTATGTGAGAAATTTTAGAATTTGATGCCAGACATTGTTTTCTGGTAAGTCACCAAATGCCCGCCTTTCTGATAGGTTTGTTTGTTTCCTTGCTTGTTTTGGTTTTTCTACTGTATCTCCTATTTTACTTCAACTCCCAGAACCAAATCTGATGCTTAACTATGCAACATTGATTATTAACACATTTGTTTCCACTTTGGTCTTTTATTTTCCTGTTTCTACTTCATTAGCATGTTTTTTTACATATTTCTTTTATAATTTCCTCAAAAATTCTTTCTAGAAAAGATAATTCGTATGCATTTATATCCAAATAACCTCTGTTCGCAGGGTTTCACCTCTGTTTTAGTTGCATTTCTCACCTGCTGTTACTTGCTTCCATCTGGATGGCTATTGAGTTGGCAACTTAAAACCATCTGCACAAATTTTGACTACTTCTTTTATCTCCCTAAACAAGTGTCCCTCATTATTCTCCTCTTGCTGTAAATGCCACCATTATTATCAGTCACTTGGAATGGAAGCACTGAAGCCCCTTTGCCTCTCTCTTCATTGTTCTTAACCTCCAGTCAGTTGGGAAAGTATCTTGAGTCTACCTTGGAATCGGTGCTAACTTCCTGTTCTTTATACCCATTCCCAGTTCTGTAACTTCAGGCCCTCATTGGCTCTTGCCCAAATTCTAGCAATAGGTGCCTTAGTCTCCCCATTTCTTGTCAGCCTCATTCAAAATCCAGCCCTCTTATCTTTGCCAAATACAATCTAATCATGTAACAATGTAGGTTTACATTTAGTTGTAAACTTAATCGTATAACAATTCTGTTGTATTCGTTGAGTGCTCTGAGCAGCAGATGTTGAGCCAGTACAGTCTCACCGAGTGGTCTGCTGGGGGGTTGGGGGTATGGCCTGTGAAAGAAAAAAGGGGAGGAAGCAGAATTTAGGGACAGACTTCCATCTATGAGGCAGATCTGATACCCTGAAAGCAAAAGGGAGAGAAAGCAAAATTGGGCAGGGGGAGCCTCAGATCCTGATGTAGATCTTAATAAAGTCTCACCCAACTCATGGAACAAAGAATGAACATTAGGGGAGTCCCGTGTCGGGCAGTAATGGCCAGGTCCTGTGGCCCCAACATGCTTAGTTCCTTGATGGAGGCTGCCAGCAAGACGTTGGCTGGCCTGGAAAACTAGCAGATCCAAAGGTGCCGCCGCCACATTTCTTGTGGCTGAATTGGTTAAGTCCTTTCTGGAAGGGAGAGCAAAGTGTTGCACCTCCATGGCTGCCATGTATGTCAGAGTGCCTACATCCTGCTTGGTTTTGGTTCACTGCTGGAGTGGTGAGCAGAACAGGCCACCCTCACAAACCTATGTTCTGGTAGAGGGAAGCAGACAACAAATCACACAAAGGTATATATATATGCTTATTATAAAATGAATAATAATACAGAGGTGGAGAAAGTAATACCTTTCCTAATTCCAGTAATTTGGTTTATAATCTTCTATATCTTGCACACAAATTTATTATCCCATTTACCATTAATAAGAGTATCCTTCTATTTTTAAAGTAGTTTTTAAAATTTACTGTACATTTATGTACTTATTTAGTCACACAATAAATAATACTTCTTCAGCACTTACTCTGTGCCAGCTAGAGTGCCTGGAGAACAAAAGCAGATACACCTATCTTCCTGGTATTTACAGTCTGCTATGAAGACAAATGAAAAGCTGTTGGAAAAACTTTTTATTCCTGATTTAAAAAATACATTAAAAGTCTCCTACAATTTATTTGTCCCTTCTACCAGGAGCTCCATTTAGATGTGTGGTGGAACCTCTGGATTTATCCTCCATGTTTCTCTTTCATACTTTCCAATTTCTTTATTTTTGTTCTGTATTTATCAATTTCATCATCTGAGTAAGGGTTTGGTATGTATCTCTCTGTGCTCTGTTACCCAGTCCTTTCACTTCATTTTACTTCAGCAATTGTATTTTAAATCCCCAGGAGCTCATTATTTTAGTTTTCCTGTATAATAGTTTATCCTTATTTTATATACCCCACATTTCTCATTGGCATTAAGTAAAGGTTTTTTTTTCTAATTTCTTTTCATTGAATGATCTGTATCTTTTCAGTAGTTTTTTCTTTTTTCTCTCTTTCATGCTATTGGTTTTCCTCAGTTGTCTAGCAATCTGATAACATTTTTGAACAAAAGCAGAGGAGGATTGTCTTAGGAAGGCAGGCTTCCTGTGCAGCGCTGGACATCTCTTTCCCCAGCTGGACTCAACTTTCACAGGAGGACCGAAAGCTGGCCCTGTGAGTGCAGCCTCTTCCCAGGGAGGGGGCCTGTAGGGTGAGAGGGCAGTGAACACATGCAGGACGGAAACCCACATGGGCGTGGCTTGGGAGGGCCTTGTCACCTCCACTCCTTCACAGAGCTTCCTTTCCTCCTCTACCCAGAGCAGGCATTAGCATGAATTGTTTTCCTTTCCTCTCACACCCACCTGAGTGCTCCCGCCTCTCCTGGGCCTGTGACGCCTGAGAGCCCCTCCTTCCCAGAGGTGCAGGCGCTCTACTGCTTAGAGTCGCCCTGGCCCTTGTTTCTGCAAGCGTTTCCCATGATGTACTGACCATCTAAGTTCATAACCAACCGAAGCACCCCTTGAAGGGAAGGACACAGATTAGGCAGGCTCAGTAATGTTTCAAAATTGACTGAATGCTTGGCGCTGATGCGAGGTATGACTTACTGACTTGGTTTATTGCCAATTGTATTTATAACATCAGGTATAGGCATTGAGGGTCCTCTGTGTATATGACCTTGTTACACTCCAGACACCGAATGATAGGTTGCAGTTCCCTTCCTTCTTCTTCCTGGAAATGAGACCACAAACAAGCTTGTGTGTGGTCACGGTGGTTTTGTGAAAATTAACCAAGACCACCAAGTGATCCCCATAGGCCCAAGACACCATTATGGAGGCTGATATTTTTATGATTGTAAACATTATTAGACAGAGCTAATAAATGCTAAAATCAGTGGGTGACAGTTTGAGGAGGAACAGGAACAGAAGCAGAGTTTACATGATCTCAAAGTATCTCCTTGAAGATATTTATAAACTACAAAGAGAAAGCTAATAACTTTATGGTGTAGATACCTTGCAGATGCCACCTTTATGGAGTGAATCAAGGTCCATAGGTGAGCCCCATAAAACTGAGGTTATATCACTTCTGTGGATCTCTTGCCCAAAATGTATAACCTCAGTCCAATCGCGAAACCACCAGAGACCCAAACTGAGTGATAAATACTCTTCAAAGGTGTCAAGGTCATGAAAGATAAGCAAAGACTGAGGAATTGTAACAGATTGCAAGAGACTAAGGAGAAAGAAGCAGGTGCTTGAAAATTATGGAAATTTGAATAAGACTCTTAGTTAATGGGATTGTACCAATGTTAATTTCCTGGTCCCAATAATGATGACTGTTCTGTATGCAGTTACGTAAGATGTTAACATTGGGAGAGGCTGGCTTAGGGATATACGGAAATTACTTGTACCATGTTTGTAACTTAAGTGTACAAGTAGTCAAGATGAAACACAAATAACCTTTAGCTACAGTGAACAACAGCAGCTAACATATGAACCGTCCATGTGAAAATGGGAATTCTTACCCAGCTTCCCATGTCAAAGTTCATCAAAGCGACTACCGCACTTACTGATTCACATATTCCAAAGCATTTCTATGCTCTTCATTTGCATCTCAAGGAAATAAGGGCCAGTTAGAGCTGTTAATTCAATGCAAGTTGAAGACATGTAATAAAAGCCTGCCACCCATTTTCCAAATGCATATACCTCATGTAACTTCAGACATCTGTGAGCCCCTCACCCTGAGCACTGAATTAGGTGCTCAAGAAATAATTGCTTTATGATAGCAATTCCTTTCCTTGGCTTCTCATGGAGCCCCTTCTTTATATGTGGAGGCCATTATCTGAGCCTCAAGACAACAAAAGGAGACACCTTCCTAACTGTAGTTGAGTCAGATGGAAGCCATCTCTATGATTCATATGGTCAGTCAATCAACATATACGGGGTCTGTGCTGTTTTTGAGAAGCTGCATCGTCCCAGACCGCCTGAGCAGCCGTGACTTCTGCCTTCACTGCATTTCTGGCTCTCTCTGAGGGACTTCCAACAAATCCTTCAAAAGCATCTTACACAGAAGACATCTTGCTGCAATATCCCTGGTAAGGTGATACAAAGGGTGTTTTAAATATAAAGAAATTGAGTTAGAGACAGGTGTTTCATTGTGATTGCTTTCATTTGAATGTTAAATATTTTTTTTCTGAGCTGGCATTTGAATTAGTACTAACATTAAAATTAAAGAGTTATATTAATATTCAATCTTTTAATATATCTTTATACTTATGACCATTTGCAAACCAAATACATTTTAAAAATCTTCCTCTGATAAAAATTACTTATTCCAGAAAAATTAGTAACTACAGAAAATAAAATCTTGTGGAATTACTAGTGATTTTGTCTCCTTTAAATATATGAATATTCATTTTTTAAGTAACATAAGGACTATTAAGTACAGTTCTATTTTTTTTACAGTTGCATAATTGGCTATGCTATCATTTCTTTAAGGTTTTCTAGTTTCTCATTTATAAATGATGTTGTATCAGATGTTTCCCTTTTTTTTTTCTCCCTTTCCCTATTGGCCCCTTGGCAGTTTGTCAAAACCTGTGGATACTCCTTAGAATAATATTAAATGCATAAGATAAAAATACAAAGCCAACCAGTCATATTAATATACAATTGCAAACATGCTTACAATTTTGTGACATACTAATAAATATGCTTCTTTCTTAATGCATTAACAAAAAGATTACCTCAGATCTGATAACTACTGTCATTTCAAAGTGGTGATGAGCATAATATTTTGACATGTCAGCAACAGCTAATATATGAAAATATGTATGATTTCTATTGGTGATGAAGTCACAGATACAGCTAATATTACTGTAGTTTGTTCCTACATTTATAATTGATGGAAATGTTACATTTCATTTAGAAGTTAGTGATAATAAAGATACAATTCTTTCACTCAAGTTCTTGGACCCCTAGTTTCTATCCATAGACAAGTTTGAACATCTCTGGCCTTATGTAAATGGCCTTGTTATGTAATTTTTCCCCCCACATGTCCAATTATTTCCATAAGGTAGAGAGCCTTATAATGCAATAGTGTGAACTTTACAGGAACCTTGAATTTTATTGCCAAATTGCTCTTAAGAAAGCTTAGACCAGAAAGATCTGACTGGTATGTTTAGGACTGTGTAGTTTAACACATTCTTGGCTACTTTGAATATTTACAGTTTTTATTTTGGAACACGTATTATAGGCCAAAAGCATTGCATTTCTGTGATCACCAGCAAGGTTGAATTTTTAAAAAATACTGGCTTGTTTGTCATAGATCGATAATGGTCAATAAAAAAGTCTCCTTTTTTTGATTGTTACTCTTTATTTTCCCTGTTTTAAGTAATTTTCTTTGTAATTTTTTCTTTAATCATCTTGATGAAATGTATTAATGTCACTGTAACTTCATTTTAAAGTTTACCTTTCATGGGCAACTTAGGGGCTACTAGGGGCTGTTTTTCACATGCTGTTTTAAGCTGCACGGGTTCATGCAGTTTTGGCAGGGAGACCACCCTACTTTTTAAGAGTTACCAATGGAAAGAAGAGTTGGAGATTCGGAATACTGTGCATTTTGTAAATGTGGGTGATTACTCTTGAGCAACAATAATTATAAGCTTAGTGGAGTGCTCTGGGACAGAATTCTGGCATGGGGCCAGTCCTGTGTAAATGTCTCCATCCATTCCTCTGACCTACTTTTGATACGATGCAAAGTCCTAGGCTATTTAGTTCTCATGGAACCTCACCCTTATAATTAGGATGAGTCCTTTGGGGACCAGAGACTGAGAATCTGAGTAGAGTGCATTTCAGGAAGAACCATTCTTTAAACAGTTGGCCTCTTATTACCTGCACTTGGGCAAACCTGTGTTTCATTTGAAAAGCAGAGTCTGCTGCTGCTCTTCTTGTTTGGTTCAGGTCTCCTAACTTTTTGATCTGTCCTCTCTTCTAACCTACTTATTAGTCATAGTAAGATGTAATAAATTGCCCCAAACAAAACATCTGAACAACTTGGACCCAGTAGGTAGAGACAAGCAACTTCACAGAAGCATGTGCTCCAGTGAGTGCCTTTTTTTATCCAGATTCTCTGGTGGAAATATTGAGTCAAAACTCACGGCACCATCCTGCTGACAGTGATACATGTGTAGCCTACCAAGTAAACTGTGTTAAGAAAAAACTAGAACCATTGAAAATGGTGACGCAATTTAAATTCCAGCTGGTAGGTTAGTTGTCATTGTCCCATTGTTTGACCTGCTGATATCTAACGAGGCCCAAGTCTGTCTGCTTATTCCTCGTGTCTTCAGAGCCCCTGTTCTCCAGAGACTTGGGATACCTTTTCTAGAGAAAATGGAAGAGTTTTAATTTTCCTTCTGCATAGTCCTTTAGGGTAACAAAGATTAGCATGTGAACATTTTTGTGATTTTAACATTATTGCTATAATGCTTTCCAAAACAGTTGGTACCAACTCGAAGTGCCACCGGCAGTGTATGAATGCATAACAGCTCTACCAAGGACCATTTCCCACTTCAGAAATGTTGCTAGTTTTGTTAGGCACATGAGAAAGCTAGGTTTTATTTGCTTTCTGTTTCTTTGATTTGTATTCAGCATGTCTGTTTTCCCTACTTAAAGTTCTAAATTAGCAATTCTAAAGAAATATTTTAAGCCATGAATTACGATTTTACAAATTATTTATAAAGGATAAAAATGTACTTCTGTTCATAATTACACATAGTCCAGATTATGCTGGTCATCCTAAGGGAAAAGTACAAGTGAAATACTGACATAGAGTTTGCAAATATCATGCAAACCAGTACAGGCAATCCAAAAATTGCTAGCTAAAGCCCTGTAACTCTAGGGATTGTATTTGACTTTGCTTTTTTACAGTGAAAATGCCAAGCTTAACTTTTTTGCCTTGTGCGCACATGCTTATATGCACCTCATGACCAGGTGATGTGACTGTACTTGCTCTAATTACTTGCGTCTTTGAACTATTTACTATTTCCTCTAAGAATGTGAAATTTTTATTGTGTGTGTTTCAACTGGAAATACAGCTATTTATGTAGAATGTTCTAGTGATGGCAAAACTACTCATTGGTACCCTTTGTACCATCCTTCTTAAAACTCAAGAACTAGAACTAACAAGAAAACTTCAGGCTAAACATTTGGTTAGATGCTAAATATGTAAAATGAAGGTGGGGAAAATCAACCATATATGGATAAAACATTACTATTTCTGCCTTTCAACACAGTGGAAACTTGACTATACAGTGCATCAAGGAATAAAGCTTTGGC
Source organism: Smutsia gigantea (assembly GCA_032199065.1). Taxonomy (NCBI): domain Eukaryota; kingdom Metazoa; phylum Chordata; class Mammalia; order Pholidota; family Manidae; genus Smutsia; species Smutsia gigantea. Next base: position 47,701 of record JAVSCE010000706.1, read on the forward strand.
TGTGATGTAGCTACTTAATCCCTTTAGGCATCAAATTTTATTTAATTTTTTAAAATTCATACACAATTTTAGAAACTTGGGAAGATAATGTTATATATAATGGCTAAGAAAATGAACTTTGGAATCAGTAAAGTCATGTGTTTGAATTCTGCTACTGCTGTTTACTAGTTGTGTCTGAGAAGTGACTTATTCTCTCTAAATCAAACTTGGCACATCTGTGAGGAAATACCTATATTTTCGTACTTGATGTGAATGTTAGAGCACTTAGCAAAGTGCCTCACTTCATGCATTATATTATTCTAATATAGTGATTCCAGTATTGGTTTTTGGCATTCCAGTATGGTGGCATGGCACTAAAATACCATTATTTTTGGTGGTGTAAAACCTGTATGTCAACTCATCCAGCAGTAGATTTAGCCACCCTACTTGAGTGTCCACTTCCTCTTTCCTTCCCCTTTCCTCCCTCTGACTTTCATCTTCCTGAAGTCTCTCATCGGTCTTCCTGGCTGTTCATCTACAACTTGCCTGTTCTGGATCCCCTTCTTTCGAGACAAAAGACAAAGCTGATTGTGAGTCTGACTGGGGGGTAGCTCTCTGCAGTTGATAAAGAGCTCCACTAGCAAAGGATGGAGATAAATGGCTGGTAGGAAAAAATAAGAATATTGCAGCCATTGGGCAAGTGTAGAAGTGCTGCCCAGGAGCTGTGGTCCTAGGAGGAAGGTACTGCAGTCCAGTGAAACTGAAGGACAGGCAGAGAGCCAAGCGGCCAGAAGGACCAGACTGAGGCTATCCCCAACAGGCTGGTGTTTCAGTTAAAAAAGAAGTCATTTGTCTTAAGATCAAAGTTTAAGGACTCGAAACATCGCTTTAAGGTGAGTTGCTGAAACAAACTCCTCTACTGGAAATGTGGCATTAGGCTTTTGAGTTGAATAAAGTGTGGTTGTGTAGAAAGGTAGAAAGGCTTTTTTCTTTTTTTTCTATACCTCTATAATCCTCAGGAGGAGAAAAACTGGACAGTAGCCAGTAATCAAGACTTTTATTATAAGAATAAGTCTCAAGTTGAAAGACTTTTGAAGAAGCATATTCTCATTATGTTAATACTGAATTTAACACAGGAAACCAGGCCTGAATCTCCATCTGTGCCAATGAAACTGAAATTAGATGAAGACCAAATGGAAATGCTTTCTTGGAAGTAATGGCTAGAGCTCATTTTCAAGAAAAAAAGATTGATGTTTCTGCACAAACACTAAAAAAGATCTTGCCAGAGTTATCAGACCAGAGATAACTGGTTTGAAGATAACTGGTTTGATTGTTTAAAGATAGAGTCTAAAGAAAGGATTAGAAGTTAGTTTATAATTATCCCATGAATTCCCCCAACTCAAAATGTACTTATTCAGCAGCTGGGAGAAATTGCACATTTAAAAATATAGTTCGGTTTTGATGATGACATAGAAAAGTTGAACTGAACATATTTTTTTAAACATTTTTATGTAGCGTTGTTAAAGTAACACTATTGTAATTTTATCTGGCAATTAATACTAAAGTGATTGTTTAATATTTATATTTTTATGTGTTTTGTGTATAACATTTCTAAATTTTTGTATTTGAAATATATTAACTATTGATTTCAATAATTTATATTTTTATGAATTCTTAACAGTTTAAAATAAAGTATTATTAGTATGCAAAGTGAACACTTTCATTTTGCTCCAGGATTCCCTCTTTTAGAGGATGTCTAAATAGTATGACCCAAATAATGAGGGAACTTAGTGAAGCTGTGGGAAGAATGTTCTAGGCAGTGTTTTGCATGTGAGAAAGGGCATTGTGAGTTTGAGCAACTGAGAGAAATTCAGAATAGCTGGTTCAACAGGATGATGGAAAGGCCTAAGTTGAACTGGAGTGATAGGCTTGTGACAGGCGCTTAGAGTTTTTGGGAAGCCATGAGAAGTATCTGAGTACCCTGGGGAAACCAGAGAAGGATTTTAAACTTAATAGTGGTGGTCAGATTTACATTTTAGAGGGGTCATCTGGCTGCTGTGTGAATGAATTGGAGAAAAGTCACAAACATCTAGGCAAATGACAATGTGGGTAAGTCGGTGGCAGTGGGATGCAAAACAAGTAGATGGATTTGGGAGGTGCCTGGGAACTAGAACTCGTGGTGATCCCGCGTGAGCAGCCAGGTGCACGGTGGTGGCAGTCACTGCATCCAGGGCTGCAGGGAGAGCTGTGTAGGCTTGTGTGGAAGGTGATAGGTTCACTCTTGAAGGTGCCTGTGGGACAGTTCCATCAGGAAGATATAAAGATTGAGGGCTTAAAGGAATCTGGAGTGGGCTCATAGACTTTGGAGAATTGCCACCATTGAGATGGCAGTTGACATCCTGAGAGTGGATGGAATATTCAGTATGAGAAGAGGAAGGGAAACTGAGTAAGAACAGCGGAATGGTAAAACCACATCGGGAGAGGGTGGTATCAGAGAAGCCAGCAAGTGAGCAGGTGGAATGAGTGGAGGGGGGAGGTTGGGTTTTGAATGATAAAGAAACGGGAACAAAAGTCTGGGTCCAGGTAAGTCTGTGTATATGGTGGTGGAAGATAGGGGTGCTTACTTCTGAGAGGGCTTCTTCAGTGTCTTTGTGATGTAGACCACATTATCATTTGCGAGATTGAGGAGAAGGTAGGTGAGGGAGGCCCTAGGAGAACAGAAGGTTTGACATCTCTGCTCTGGGGAAGGGGAGCCAGAGCTGCCCTGGAGCAGTGCGGGGGTGAGTTGAGGTGACTGATGAACTGATAGCCGCCATGCAGCTTCGGGAATTGCCACAGCAGCAGAGCACAGCAAGCTTACCTACTCTTCCTGAGGTTTGGGGGTATGTTTGAGTTCTTTCTTGAGCGTTTGGGTTTCAGTTGAGTCCATGAAAGTACAAGCAACAGAATGTAATAAATGTGACTCACACTAATTTTTGGTCACATCTGCTGTTGGTGTGCTACGGTATTAAAATATCCTCTGAGGTTATTGAAGTGTGTTAGGCTCTTTGCTCCTTCAGTAAGTGGCCCCAGACTGCTGTCTTGTTTTTCTTTAAGTTCTTGTCTGCTTTTTTATACTATTTCTGTCTCCCCCTTTCTGTTTTCTTCCTTGTTGTCAGTTGTTCTGTCACATTGCTGTCTGCATGCAAGTCTGTATCAGCCCTACACTCTGGACTTTGTCAACATCTGGAATTATCACACCTCTGAAATAAAGCTGTGCTTGAAGACCAGACAACCAAGCTTATTAAAATTGTGTGCAAAGTAAGAGTAAACAACCTCTGAGTGTGATTCTCATGTGCTGTGCTTTGAGGGTGTACATGAGTGTTCGTACATGAATTCTGTGACATTTATTGGAGTGTTTCACAGTTTTCCATATGTGAGATGTCTGTTGCCTGTACTCCCATCATGTTTTCTTGTTTTGACTTTCCATGGATTATGATAATATTGTTAGAGAACCTTCACTATTTATGATTATATCTTTTATATCATTCTTTAGTACTTGAAAAGTATTTTTATATGCATTACGTAAATTTTGAAAGTACGTGACTAGATATTTTATGCTGTTATTTCTTCTTCTCATGGATTTTCAAATACTTATATTTTGTGCGGGAATAACATGTATTTTTAAATATGCATTGTGTATGAGAATAACCTACCATGTCACACAACTCATTTAACCATGTCATGTAATATAAATGAAATTCGACAATGTAAGTATTTTGGAGGTTTGGAAAATGTTCTATCTGCTCTATATTTTCATATATTCCTGTGTTTTCTGGACTTCGTCATCTGTGAACCTTTCATGTATTTATCAACAATTTCCGTTTTTTTAAGGATGTATATCACCATTTTTTAATTTTCTGTAAATTCAGTTTTGATCCTGACCGTCCTTCTCGTCAGGAGGAAAGTAAATTCACCACCAGTCATGTGGAGACTCCTCCCACCCCCACCCTCTAATAGGGCTGTGCTAAGGGGTGGGGTCCTGAGCAAGCCAGAGCATTGAGGAGCAATGTCAACAGCGGTCACTGGGCCACACTGGTTACCTAGGAGAGGCCTGGAATCCCGGCCCACGTGTGCCTCTAGGTTCCAGGGCTTTGTGGGGTACCTTTGGGGCTTACTGCATGGGAACCATCGGGGAGGCCCGGAGCCCTGGGTCTAGGCTTCGCTCTATCGTTCTTAGGCTGCCTGGGAGCAGGATGCTGGACGTTTCTCCTCTCCAGCGCAGGATGCTTTTTTTTTTTTTCAATCTGCGGCAAATCCCTCTCTCCTCACACTCTCTCTTCAAAATAGGTTCAGGGTTTTTTGTATTTTTTTGTTTTTAGTTTTTTCAAGCAAGAGCTAAGAAGCCTTGACATCAACCTCCCCTTAGGCAAGGAAGCACATCCAGTGTAGCCTCTTTTAATGGTGGAATGTAGTGAGAAAACAAATTTATTTTTAGAAAACTAGTAAAGTTGCAGAATAACAAAAAAACTCAACAGGCTCCTCTGTTTGGACTACCTCCTCTGAAACTAAACCTCTGTAGCTAAGTCTGTGTTTTATAACCCACTAAAGAATATGAATGTTTGTTAAGTGTATGTACATTTTTTTTGACATAGAGTAATTTCTGAGGTGAGCTAAATATGAAGCAGAATTTAGCATTTTTAAAGCATTATGTAGATGTTCTAATTTTGTTTTGTCTTATTTTACCTAAGAACACTGGAACTATTTTGGAGCTGATGAGAATCTTGGTCCAGTGGCTGTGAGCATTCGAAGGGAAAAATCAGAAGAAATGAAAGAAAATGGCTCTCCATACAACTACCGAATAATTTTTAGAACTAGTGAGGTAAGTTGCAAATAAGAAGGACTTGAGGCTTAATTGACTTGAGAAAAAAGTAGAGCAGTAGCAAGGCAGTGAAACTTCGTAGCACATGGCTACATGGGTCTTTAGAATCAACAAAGGCCCCTTTCATTCATTCTGGTGGTGATGGGGTCCACATAATGGCTAAATCTGGATCCTTTCTTTCTAAATCTGGATCCTTTCTTTCCATCTAGCTCTGGGTAGATGCAACAAATGAATGGGAGTTTTGATTGAGAGAAAGAGATGTCCATTAAGTATGGCCCAAGGGAATTGGAGGCCTCAGAATCCAAAATCGGTTATTGCATATCCTGGCCAGGCAGCCGGAAAGCATCCAGCCGGCCCGAGGACCAGGGTACTTACAGATGAGAGCGGGTCACCCAAGACACTCTCGTCCCAGCTATTGTTTAGGACAGTTCTTGATGCAAGAAGAGGGAAAGAGACTTTTATTCTTCCACTTTCACTGTGCTATCTTGTGGAACTATTCTCCAGACTTACCAGAAGCCTAGATCACAGACCCCGTGAACCAGGTGTGGGTGAAACAAGCTCTTGAGGAATCTAAGTACATGTAATATATGAGTTTTTATTGTAAAAGGAAATTCAGGTCAAAAAAGAAAAGGGAAAATAGCTAACAAAGCTTTTTAAAAATAATAATAATAATAATGAGAAAGTTTGGGACTATGAGGTTTCTTTGTTTTCTTTCTAAATATATGTGTAGTTGTGCCAGTTATCAATTTACTGCCTCTCTCTGCCTAATTCACTTTAGGATTGTTGTTATGCATTAATGTCAAACACCCCCAACTCCCTGAGGGATCTAGAATATAGTGGTTCTGAAACTGGTTTAAATAGGGCATTTAGCTTCATTTCCCCCATTGAATACAAGACAGGCTCCAGGCTTTGGTTTCACTTAGTAATTGTTCCTCAGCTTGAACTCTGGGGAAATTAAAAATAGGATTTTTAAAGGCACAACTTTAATGTGTGATGTGTTGCTTACAGTAGCCAGAGAGAAATGGCGAGCTGACATGCCCCGTGGCTTGCCTGCCCTGCCACGCCCATCGCTAGGCAGTGTGGGTTCTTTTGTTGAACATGGAAAGTGCAGAAAACACACTGTGTTTTGGTATTGGGTGGAGATGGGTGCTTGCTTCTGGCATCCCAGATCCACCAAATTTCCAGAAGCCTCAGTCACCTTGCTCCTGTGTGTTTTTGTCCTTCTGTGCTTCTTCATTTCCCCTCCCAAGGCCACTCTGATGGTCAGTTTCTTCCTTTTCCATGTTTTTTATCCGCTTAAAATCCTCATCCTGCCACTATCCTATCATCCTTCCTGCTGAGGTTGAAGTTTGCCGAGTCAGCGCCTTCTCTCTCGGATCCTGCCACTGTTTTCCACGACTGTCTTATACAGCTTACCTTGCAGGCACTCCACATCTGTCCCAGCTTTTCTCCAACATTACCTGCTGTCCAGAACGAATGGGATGCCTGTGCTGTGGTCAGCGAACCGCCCTGATGCTTGCCTCTCCCATCTCTCTCCTTCCCTTCTCACGACCTGAGCCACATGGTTCCACCTCCCCCTGCTTCTCTGGTCTTGCATGCAGTTTAGGCCTTTTCCTGCTTGCTCATTCCACAGTCCCTTGGGTCCATTTCCTTAACTCTTGATTGAAACGTCCAAGTCAAATGTTGCTCATGGTTCAAAACACCATTACCCCTTGTTTTTCTGTTCAAATTAATGGTTAGCTGATGACAACTCTATTATTGCAGTTGTCCAGGGCTGCAGCTTGGAAATCACACTGACTGCTCTCTTCTCCTCGTCCTATCCCCCATATCTGGTCTGTCAGCAAAACTTGCTGACTTTGTCTTTAAAATATGTCCACAATTCAGCCACTCCTCCCAGCCCAGTGCCTGGGCCAGGCCACCACCATCTTTCATGAGAACTGTTCTTACTTCTGCCCTGAGCCCTGCATCCTCTTAGCCCAGGAGGGATGCTTTAGAAATGTGATCCAGATCTCCTCATTCTTCATTTCAAAATCCTCTAAAGATTTCCTATCTCCTTTGGAGAAAAAGCCAGTAAAAGCCTAGGAGACCATGCACATCTGCTTGCGAACTCTCGCCGGTGACTCCCCTCACTGGGTCTTTCCCGGCTGTGCTGACCGCCTCCCCTCTGGGCCCCCATGGATGCCTGTGCCTCTGCCAGGACACTCCCCTCTCATCTGTGGTGCTCAGTTCTTCCCCTGCTATCCTCTTGGCTGGAGTGCACTCATTTCCTTGGGACCTGTTTTCATAAATCACAGGGGCCTTCCTTGGCCACTGGATCTAAAATTTCTACTCCTTCATATCCCCACTTCATGTGCAAATCTAGGCTTTATTTTTTCATGAATACTTACCACTACCTTACATACTGTACCTACTTTGTTCTTTTTCTTGTCTCACCCACTAGACTATAAGCCCTGTGAGGATGGGGACTTTGTCTGAGCTGTTCATGACCACATGCCTAATGCCTAAAATTGCACTTTCCCTCCCTCTGTCTCCTTCTTCCCATCCGTCTTTCTTCTCTCTAACATTTATTTAATTGCCACTAGCTTTTGTGGAACTTTCTTCTTTCCAATAAAATAATCCCTAAATGAGGTTAAATTTTAATAGCTTTATGAGGCTTTTCATAAAAGTAAGTTAACAAAAGTCCTTTGATAGAAATATCTCTGGATGTTGGTCCCATAGCTCCTGTACTTCGTGGATAGGCACTTTGCTCTTTCCATTGAAGCCAGTTCACTAAATACATAATAAAGTGTGACTTAACTTTTATGCCTTCATAGAGACTTCTCATGCTATTAATCTTTCAGGTTAATAAATACATTGAGAGAAAGAGAAAATGTGGTCGCCACAGTGACACTCCAGCTGCTTCAGTAAATGGCATCAAGATAACAAATACAGATCTCTTTCATTTCAGTAGAAATAATCATTGCACAACATAAACAAAAAAAGACCATACGTATTCGTAAGGATGACAGTTTGTTTATGAGCAAGATCCTATGGCACACGAATACTTTTAGGCAGAGGTGCACAGGGATTTATGAGGATTCCCTTCCTGTTTCTGGAAGTCATTAACAAAAATATCAGTAATACCAGCGACTCAGACGTAGAGATGAATTGCTCTTTTTTTCGTCTGCTTTGGCTTTCTTGAGGTGAGTTGCTGTCTTGCTGCAGAGCAGGATTAGCAATGGTTAGCATTCCTGGTCTTGGTTTCCCGTTGAAGATAGTCCAGCCTTTGTAGCCTTCTCCCATTCAGCGCTGTCTCATAGAAGAGGAATGTTAACTGAGCTGCTCAGTGGTTTCCCATGGTTTAAAAAAAGGAAACAAAATAGAAAGTAGAAGCTATGTCTGTCAAATTAGATATGAAGTCATAGGAAATGATTTTTCCCCAAGTGTTATTTGAAAATAACATACTAAGAAGAGATATTAATCGAATGAATAGACTGCAAATAACCTCAATGCCTTTGTTCCATATGAGAGTGAGATGCTGTTAAATTTTGCTTTTCAACTACCTTCATCTTTCTCCTCCATCAGGTGGCAGATGTAGATCTTACTTCCCTGGTGATTCTTCCTCTGGTTTCCATTTTCCCTGCTAATCCTCTATCCTGCCCTAACTGCCTGTTACTTGGAGATGTTACATTTTCCTTCTAACCATATTCTCTGCCTGCAGCTTCTTCCTCTTGGAGTTCATCTCATTTGCCAACTTAATTTTCTTGAAGTATGTATCATCGTCCCCATTCAAAGAAGGTCTGAGGTTTCCCAGTGAGGTGCACCTGCTCACCATCCTGCTCTGGGGCTCTCCCACCTCCCAGCTTCCTCCCCCCAACCCCTCCCTGGCCCCTCTTCAGAGGCAGCTAAGCCACAGCAATTGCTCTTTCCCTTCCACACCCTTTTCTTTTCTATCACCATACCTTTGCTCTCTGACACTTTTTTTCTAGAATTTTCCTTAGATTTCGTGGTCCCTTTTTAGCACCACCTCTTCTTCCATAAGAGCCTTTCCTTATGCCCTGAGTTACAAGAATCCATTTTCTGTCTTTGGACTCTCTTAGGACCTGAACTTGTTACACTTTTCTTAGTAACAGTTGGTCCTTGAATAACACAAGTTGAACTGTGCAGGTCCACTTACATGTGGAATTTTTTTGATAAATATGTTGGAAACTTTTTTGGAGATCTGCAACAGTTTGAAAAAAACTCGCAGACAAGCCTAGAAATAGTGAGAAAATTTAAAACTTAGGAATGTAAATACTTTATGTAGTATCTACATATAAAGTACCAATATATGTAGATAGAAACATAATACATATGTAGATGCTAGTATATTTTATCATTTGCTACCATAAAATCAACAGTAGGTTCTTTAAGTATTTGGGGAGTCAAAAGTTATACATGGATTTTTGACTACGCGGCAGGAGGTGGGCATCCCTGACTCCTGTGTTGTTCAAGGGTGCCTGTATATACTTTTGAATTGCAGTTGTTTCTTACCTCTCATCCTCTTACACTCTACAGCCATCCCTCAGCACGTGCTCCTCTGTTAGCTCTGTACCTCCTGTTGCAGTGCAGTGCCTTGTAACCTACAGGCTTAATGGGAGTTTGCTCAGTGGTAATGGGTTTTTTCCTCAGGTCACCATCCAATGTTTATATTAACAGCTTTGCTATGTGAAAATCTTAGGAAATTAAGATTACTTTAGGCTTCATGTTTCCTCTTACATCATCATTACACAGGGAAATGTCTTTGCTTATTATTTACATTTCATACTAATGGAAAGTGTTCCAAGAAATAAGGGAAAATCTAAGGTAATTTCAAGTGTTGTTGACTGCTCTGTAATAACTGATCGTTGTCTTATTGTAGCAGCATTTCTGGATATGGATGGTTGATGCTTGTGAGCCGTACATTATGTAATCTAAACCTTTTTCCTTCCCCTTTTATAATTCAAAAAAGTGTAACATCTAATTCTGAGCATTTATTCTTCAGCTATTTCTCTGGGACAGCTCCTCCTTAATTTCCTGCTAATGTGGTTACTGTCATTTTATAGCCATTCAGAACCTTGATCTTACTGAGCTCTTTAAGGAAATGCTATATTTGGCCTTTAAATGTCCTTAGAACTCTCCATCGTGAGTTCCTTCGGACTTGCCTGGATCTTCTTGAAAGTGTTGGCCCCTCTATGCATGTGCAGAGCATCTTACATCATGTTCCTCATCCTTTCTCCTTCACTGGCTTAACCAATCAAAAATCATTCCCAGCTCCCTAAGGGGACTGCAGTCCAAGCTTTGAGTGCATCTGATTTATTTCCTTAACCCACATGCCCAGAGAGGCCTCACAGGAGCATGGTCTGTCTTTCAGCTCATGACACTGAGAGGTTCGGTCCTGGAGGATGCCATTCCTTCAACAGCAAAGCACTCAAGCGCCAGGGGGCTGCCCCTGAAGGAAGTGCTGGAGCACGTGGTCCCCGAGCTCAGTGTGCAGTGCCTGCGGCTGGCCTTCAACACACCCAAAGTCACGGAGCAGCTCATGAAACTGGATGAACAAGGGGTAAGTTCGGCTTCCAGAGAGGAACATGCTTGCTGCAGAGGCTTCCTGCTAGGTTTCCAGAATACAGACCTTCATACTTCTCTTTTGACAGGGAAAGCTGATGCCATTTATTGTGAAGGATATTCTCTTTGCAATCCCTCATTTTCTTTTTCTTAGCACTCTGAACATTGTTCATCTGATGAAATTCTCTGTCAGAATTGATAGGTCTGGTACTTAAACTATATTAAGCTTTTGGTAACCCTCCATAAATGCAGTGAATTTTTCAAGTACTCTGACATAAGCTGTAGCAATACAGCAATAATAATAGCTAACACTAATGAACAGTTATCTGGCTCTGCCTTTAATATGTTATACTCTTTTATCTCCCAACTCTGTGAGAATGGTACCATTATTATCCCCATTTTAGAGGTGAGAAGTCTGAGGCACACAGAGATTAAGTGGGAAGTTCAAGTTCACACTGTTAATAAGTTCAGAGCCTGCATTGTTAGCAGCCACACCACACTGTTCCTACAAGCTTAAAGTCTGTTAGTACCAGCGATGATGTATGTTAGCCAAGATTTCTAAATACAAAATGTGAAGAATTTGGATCCTAATTAGCAACACAATGAAAATGCTCGAGATTTTCTCACCTCCATGCCTCCTGCACCTTAGTGTCCAGACCACTTGGTCACAGTACGCATGAGTGGTAGGATAATCCGTAGAGAAATAGCAGAAGGGTAGAGGATGAAAAGTCATGATCTGGAAAATCCACTAACCAGAGAGTAGATCCACATTTTACCTGAAATAATTTGAGCATCTGGGCTAATTTTGTTAGATGTTATATTTATTAACTCTTTCTTTGAACATTTCAGTCATATTACAGCCTGGAAATGAGTGATAGCAGCTTGACCATTTTTCTTTTAAAAAAAATTCCTCCAAAAGTAAAATCGGTCAAGTTATTGAATGCCATTTTCCGAACAAATTTTGGTGGTATTTCCTTAATCAAAAATTGCATTTTATTAAAATGAATGGGAGGTCCGAAAAATCAGTTTCAAGGTATACTTACTCTTTTAATTTAGCTAATAGGAATATATTATGAATGAATAGTTGTTTATAACTTTTCTAATCCTTACTCTCTCTGACCATTCATTCCATTTGTCATAAAGCCTAGCTAATGTCTATTCCATACATAATATTTCAAGTAGGCTGTGAATATCCATGTTTATGACATGTAACTATGAAGCACTTTGAATGCTTCAGAAGACCACCGATATGTAAACTTAACTATTTTAGGGGCTGCTTTCCAGTAAATATTTTGAACATTTAGTTTAACCAAGGAAGAATATAGAGAAACGATGATTCGGTTTAACTTTATGGATTCAGTCTTTTCAGTTACTTTGTTTTTAAAGTTGAACAATATTTAGACATTGGTAATATAATCATATACTGAATATTCTAAATTTTACATTAGAACAGATTATATGAAGGAGAAATTTATTGCCAGTTTCCCCTTATTTTACCTATATTAAATAAAACTGGGTCCCCCCAACTGCAGACATTCTGTGGGATCTCTAGCACACTTTGTGCCCTCTCTTAGTGACTGCAAAATGTTGGACCACGGTTGGTGCTGATCTGTAATGAGTACTTTATGGTCTGATCAATACAGGAAAGATAAGAGCACTATAATGAGTTTAACTTAAAGCTAAATTTATTTAATTCAGAATGTTTACTATTTTGAAATTATGAGCTTACTCCTGGGAGGGGATTAAAAAATCCTGTCCCTCATAAATTATTGATGATAATATGCATTAGTTGTTTTCCTTAAAGCCTTCCTTGGTGAAATTAAAATTTGGCAAATCTGGGTGAATGCCCCCAATTTTATTTTGGCAATTTCACTAGGCAATAGAATGTAAAAGTTTAAAACCTACTATTCTGTGTAAGCAGGCTGTGTCTTTTTATTTATGTCTCCATAGCATTCAAAGCCAGGATTATACTGATAAAAAACAGAAGGCATGTACTTAGGTATTTAGTCTGGGGAGTCATTTTTTTGGGGGATAGGAAATCTCATTAATGCCTTGGAATCAGTTTGAGAAACTGATTAGTTTGGTGCCCTGATAAAAACAGATTTTAAAAAAGAAATGCTTATCAGTGCAGTAGCTTATGTATTTGAATCATTGCAAAGCATTTTTAGTTTCCATCCATGTCATCATATTTAAAAATATCATGCTGTGTACGTCTTTATATTTAAAGGGACTCATAGTATGATACCAGGAAACTGGACTCACTAGAAAGAACTTCTAAATTTCCCTTTAAATTCAATTTAAATGATTCTTTTATTACCTTTTTACTTTAAATGGCTTATATAATTATGCTTAGAAAAAGAAAGCACTGCTTGCTTGCTAGATTGTAGCAGTTTGCCTTTCAGCTGTTTGGTGCTTTATGTTTTAGTTTATCACTTTTAAAAGCTGAAATGAACAGAACAAATTAAAATTGTATCTATAAAATATAAAAGCATTAAACAAAAAATGTAAGTTTTTTTTTTCATTTGACTAGATTCTGATATGTATGTGGGAACTAGAGTAGACATTTTAATTCCTGAAGTTTTAGAAAATGGATATATGCTTTGTGGCTTATCCAAGCTCTCACTTTCTCCTTCCTGATACCATTATGAGCCTTTCACTATTTATTGCTGTCCATTTCAGTTATCATACAAAGGGCAATAAGAAGATGAAGCTAATCTGCCAGTATTTCACACTGTCAAGAATTTAGAACAGTTTGTGACTCAGAAAATTCAGATGAACTCTAGGTTAGTTTATTCATCATAGTCCTAGATTTTCACTTATCAAGATAATTGTGAGCCTCTCTTGTGATAAAACACATTAGATAAATACGTATGTGTCTTTATTGTTATACTGTGTAAGCACTTACTGGCATTATCTGATTTAATCCTCATGGCACCCTGTTCAATAGGTTCTGTTTTAATTATTGGCCTATTTTACAGTTCAGAGGATGGAGACTTTAAGGAGTTCTCCGCACCATTTTCCCTTACTGAGTTGTGAGCACTGGATACAAATGAAGAAGATGCCACCTTTTGCTTTTAAGTTTTGCAAGTTTTGTCTACTTTTGCATATCTTGGAATTATTTTGATCCTCAAAACTATGCTATGAAATAACAGGAATTTCATTATTCAAGCCAACTTTTTAATAATATGACCAACTCAGTTACTTTTAAATTTGGCATATCAGAGTCATTTTTCTTCATCAGTCATTTTTAAAATGCCCTTATCTACTCTTTGCAGGAGGAATGAAAGGTCATCATGTCTGGCCCTGTTTGAAGAAGTTCACTTGTGTAAAGCACTTAGTACAATGCCAGGCACGTGGTGAACACTGGGAGTATTAGCTGTCATTGATAATGATAAAACAGTAACTTGTTAGTAGCCCTTTACAGACATTATCATTTAATCTTTAAAAGCATCCTATGAAAGAGCTGCTATTATAGGTAGGATAATATACTTTGCTTACTTCCGTAAGTAAGCATAACAAAACCAATAAATGATTATTGCATAACCACACTCTGCAAATTCCTAAATACTATGGAGAATAAATAGGCCAGTAAGACAGTGTCCTTATCTCTGAAGGAGACGAGGTCATAATGTAATATAATGAAAATCAGATTTAATATAATGAGTATATAAGAGAATTGCAAACAAAGAGCAGTGGAGGAGCAAGCCAATGGGGCCAAGTCATGGTGGTTTGGATGGATCAGGATGCGGTGGGCCTTGGGACGGAGGAGGATGTCATCAGGCCGGGGAGTAAGCATATGGTGGTCTAGCCTGAGAACACTTAAGAACAAAGCACAGAGAGACAGAAGTGTGGGGTGAGGTTATGGGGCAGTGAGCCGTCCAGCTGAGCAGGATTGTGAAGCACATGTAAGAGAGTAATAAAAATAGGTGTTTTTTATTGAGCATTAACTTAGGCACTGTGAGAAGCAATTTATATGAATAATTTTAATTAATCCTCAGAATCCTTTGCTGTAGATGCTATTATTGTTCTTGTTTTACAGACTAAGGCGCTGAGGCACAAAGAGGCTGAAAGGCCTCTCCAGATCACAATTAGAATCTGGTGAATCCAGACATTCAGGCTCCAGAGCCCACATATTCTTAACCAATACACTTAACATCCTGGCCTCCTTTTCCTGCCCCTTGTGGGAGAGAAAAAACTGGAAGGATGGCTTCAGGCTTTATTGCTGTAGGCTTCAGTGCAAGTATTAGTATAACATGGAAAAACCGAAATAAAATTGGGTAGAGCTTAAAAATATTTAAAGTACAATGCCAGTTGGCAGTACAGAAAATTGGTAGACCTGTTTTCATTAGGAAATGTCAAGTTTCATGTACACAGTAGTGGTTTTACCTAAATGAGTATCTCTACTGTTTTTTCTAGGTACTTATTAAGAAGGCAAAGAAATGAAAATATTTATTAGATTCTCTTTCCTTTAAAAAGTTACCCTTCAAATTATTGAAGTTAGTGATCATATCTAATTAGGTCTGTAATACATATCTCAAGAATAGATGCAAGGAAAGAAGCAATGTTTATTTGATAACAAATAGCACCAATCCATTTAAGGACATGGATGAAATTCTTTGCTGACTTAACCTATTCATTGCCATGTTGAATTATTTTATTAAGAATAATGAGTTTGGAAGCTTTCTTCTTTGACTCAGGGTGCTAGATTTAAAGAATGGACCTCAGGGGCAACATTTTTTCCAAAGTCCATTTCTATGAATGAAGCTTTGGCAGAATAATTTCCATTCCTGAAATTTTATCCTTCTCCAATTATGATAATAAGCTAGTGCATGTTTAAAATTCAGATGGCCACCAAATTGGTTTCAGACAACTCATAGATTCGTATGTACATTATCAGGAAAGAAATATACATGAAAGTCATCAGGTCAGGGAAAGAAGGCAATGGCATTTGTAACTTTGTCTTGTCTGTTCATCAGTAATGATTACTTTGTACTGGCTCATCCATGTTTGTTTGCCTGGCTGAGGCTGTATTGGATGACTGGATGGAGTCCTTTCCAATGATAAGATTCTGTGGTTAACATGACTGATGGTAGCATTTGGAAGACATCTGGCTGTGGTTGGACTGCAGTTTTGCAATGATGGAGCTCAGCATGGCCGAGACATGCAGTGAGGATTCTTTGGTTCACAATCCAAAAAGACAGGGTAACTGACTGCAGATATTTTATGTGTTGATTTTAAATTTTGGATTGTATGTTAAATTCAGCTGTAAAAGAAAAAGTTAAACTAGTGTCTTTCCTACAGGACTTAACCGTAACTAGCTATATCTTCAGATGGTCCAAAAATCAAAGTAATTATGTTTATATAAAGGGATCCCATTTCCACCCTGTTCCTATCTCCTCCCCCATAGTTACAACTCTTTAATAATAGTTTCTTTTGTATTCCTATGTTTCTTTATACAGATATCACCCAGTACACATATGTAGTCTTATTTCCACCTTTTACATAATATAGCATGCTGTAGACATTTGCTTTTTTCACTTAGTAATTTATTTTGGAGTGCTTTCTATCTCAGTACATAGGAGATTTTCCCATGGTTTTTACTGGTACATAATATTCTATTGTATTGCTGTACTGTACTTTCAGTTTCCCTATGGACATTTGGGTTGATTCCAATCTTTTCCTATTACAAACAGTGCTGCAATGAAGATCTTCTTATGTAAATGAAATTCATCTTAATGTCAAATCAAAACAGCTATATTTATTATCAGTTTAATACCCAATATGGAGCTTTTTATTTTTGTGAGAAATTCTGCACAACATATCATTAAAGAAGATTGTTGTGTGTGTATAGAATATTTCCTTTACATTATGCCAAAAATAAAAATAGATTAGAATCTGTGCACATATATATAAATCATTTTGACAACATCTTTGTCAGATTCTTTTTTATAACTTTCCTACCCAGTATCCATATGTCATTTTAAAAAGCAATTTCATTTTTTTTAGTAATTTCCAATGAGGATAAATTTTCAAGCTAGCATTTGTTCACAACCCTGAATTTTTTCAGACTCCTTATCCTCATTAATTTCGGAGGACAGGAACACCATGAATCTTAAGGAAATAGATAAGAACGTCACACTTATGAAGAATAAACCAAATTAAATACTATTGATGTGAATCGTGAGGATTTAAAACAATGACCAAGTCCTTCATGTCCAGTAATGGCAGAATAGCTTGTTGCAGACCAGCCTACCCACTAAGAATAACAGAAACACTGGACAAAATACCCTTTTTAAAATTTTGGACTTCTGCATCTGGAAATATGGAGCAGGTGTATTTTTTCTTTATTCTTCCTGCTAAGTACAGGAAAAAACCTTAGCAAACATAAAATGAATCTGCAAGGTGGAAAGAAGGAAGCAGATTGGTTAGGAATTTGAGGAATAACCCAGTGGTCATACATGAGGAAAATTGAAATAGAGAGGAACTTCCTCATCTTGAAAAAAAAATCTATAATAAAACCTACAGCTTACATCATACTTAACATTAACAAGGCAAGAATGTACATTGTCACCACTGCTATTCAGTATAGTAGTGGAAGTTCTAGTCAGCATATAAGGCAAGAGAGGGAAATAAAAGGCATGTGGATAAAGGAAAGGAAAAAATAAAACTCTCACTATTTGAGATGACATGATAGTCTATATACAAAACCCCAAGGAATCCACAAAAACTTTGTAGAACTCTGAGGTGTGTGCAGCAAAGTTGTACATTTCAACAACTCATAAAAACCAATTTGAAACTGTAGTAATCACAGTGTTTTTCATGTGAAACCTTTATAAGAGTGTTTATCAATGATACCTTAATTTAAAAAAATTTAAAAACCCAATTTGATTACTTCTGATGAACATGTGGAAAATAAAATAAAATAAAAATAAAATATAATACCATTTATAACCCCTCAAGAAAAAGTGAAATGCTTGAGTATATGTATAACAAATATGTAAAGAACAGGTATGCTAAAAACTTAACACACTGATGATGAAAGAAATCAAGACCTAAATAAATGGGGAGACATACCCATATTCATGGATTGGACGATTCGCTATATTAATACTGTCACTTCTCCCCTAATTGATACACAGTTTAACACAATTAGTATCAAAATCCCAGCATGATTTTTTGTAATTATAGACAAAATTATTATTCAATTTACATGCAAGGCAAAGGAATTAGAATGGCTGAAACAATTTTGAAAAAGAAGAATAAAGTGGGAGAAATTATTCTGCCTGACTTCAAGACTTATTATGTAACTACAGTAATCAAGATTGTGTCTTATTATTGGAAGGATAGCACATGGATCAACAGAACAGAATAGAGATACCAGAAATAGTCCAACACACAAATATCCAACTGATTTTGACAAAAGATGTAAAAACAGTTCAATGGAGGAAGGATAGGCTTTTCAGACAAAGGGGCTGGGACAGTTAGGCATCCATAAACAAAATAATTAACTTGAGCTAAATATCACACACTATACAGTGTCCTCCTGATGGATCATAGATTGTAATGTAAAACTGCAAAAATTTTGACAAAACCACAGGAGAAAATCTTTAGGACCTAGGGCTTGGTGAAGAGTTCTTTGACATCATCAGAAGCTTGATCCAGAAAAGAAAGAATTGAGAAAATGTTCATCAAAATTAAAAACACTCTGCAGTGCTTTTTACCTCAGACATTTGCTGACAAGGCCTGGGGCTTAAGTCCAATGTAAAGCTGCAAAATTTGTGACAGTTGAGAGCTTTTGTTGATTTCATGAGAGCAGCAGAAATAAAAAATGAAGTTCAAGGATTGCTGGAGAACTTGAATCTATAACACAAATTGAAATTCTATAACTGAAAAAAATAACCAAAAGTTAAAATTTCAGTAGGTGGATTTAAAAGCATATTAGACATAGCAGAAGAGAAAATTGATGAATATAAGTTACCAGAAAAAGTTTAACCAAATAACGGAGACAAGAAAACATGAGAAATTCAGAAAAGGCCTAAAAGTTATGTGGCCAAGAGTGAAATACATATGTATAATGGAATTCCCAGGAGGAAAGATTAAAGCATTATTTGGGAGACAGAATCAATATTTGAATAAATATTGGTAGAGCAGTTTCCAAAACTGATGAAAGACATAGATTCAAGGAGCTCTGCCTACCTTAAGCAAAGATAAATACAAAGAAAATCCGACATAGATCCTAGTAAAAATGGCTGAAAATAGAATAAAAAGGGGAAAAAATCTTAAAAGCAGCCAGAGGGGCAGGTGAAACCTTCAAAAAAGAATAGTAAGACAAACAGTTGGCTGTTAAAATTAGCGCTTTGCTGGACTATAAAGCATAAAGAAAAGGTAGAAGCCAGAAGACATTTCTGGAATGCTAAAAGAGGGTAACGAATTTCACCCAACAAAAATACTCTTTAAAAATGTAGGGAAAACTAACAGTGGCAAAAAAAAAAACAGTGTTTATTTGAAGCTATTAGTTGATGCAGAGATGGACCACAAGCAGGAACCCAGGGAACTTTTGGGTGGTGGAAATGTTCTGTATATTCATTGTGGTGGAGGTTTATTAGAACTCATTAAAATTGTGTGCCTCATATGGATGCAGTTTGCTGTTTAGAAGTTATATGCCAATAAAGTTGGCTTAAAAACTGAAGGCAGATTCTGCTTCCAGCCAAGATTAAGAAAGAGGGGACTGTAGATCTACTTTTCCATCTGAAACAACTTATAAAAACTAGGCTGAAACAATGAAATAATGCTTTTTAATGACATTGGACAGCGGTCTTGGGAGCAGGAAACAAATGAACAGTGAGATCACATCAGCTTTCTTCCCAAAGGTTTCCAGGCTGTAGTGTGTGCAGGGAGGGGCACCCAACTGAAGCCCAGGAGTCTTCCTGAGTTGAGACTGGGGTGCGAGGCCAGGGCGGCTAGGGGTCACAAAACTGAGTACTGATACGTGCATGCATCTGAGTCTATGGTAAGAACCACCTTAAAGGTTTAGGGAGGCAAATCCCAATTCTCACATGACTGGGAATAGTTTCTGCTCCCAGCCTACGGACTGGAAAATCTCATAAATTCACATAGCATTGGGCAAAGTCTTAGAATGGTTTTGCTTCAATAGTGGGACAAAATTACCCTCAAATTAAACACGACATTGGTATAACCTAACAGTGTAAATGCAAGAACTAAAAGGGTCAAACTAACCAAGAACAACTATGTCCCAGAATAAAGTTTAAGCACCCATCAAGGGTTCACAGCCCATACTTTGAGAACTGCTGTATAATGAAAGACCACATAGTGACTATGGTAAATTTCTGGATTAAATCAGACAATTTAAAAGATTTTGTAACAATATAAAAACTGGGTGGTTCTGGTGGTTTTTGCCCCTCAGTGGCTTCTCTGGCTGTGACACTAGGGAAGAAGAGGTATAAATGTAGAACTTTTTAAGAGGCCTCTTTTTTTTTTAATATAATTTATTTTGGTATCATTAATCTACAATTACATGTGCAATATTATGGTTATTAGACTACCCCTTCCTCAGGTCCCCCCCACCAACCCCATTACAGTCACTGTCCATCAGCATAGTGAGATGCTATAGAATCACTACTTGTCTTCTCTGAGTTGTACAGCCCTCCCCGTGCCCCCCCAACATTACTTCTGCTAATCGTAATGCCCCTTTTTCCCTCTTATCCCTCCCTTCCCACCCATTTTCCCCAGTCCCTTTCCCTTTGGTAACTATTAGTCCGTTCTTGGGTTCTGTGAGTCTGCTGCTGTTTTGTTCCTTCAGTATTTTTTCTTTGTTCTTATACTCCACATATGAGTGAAATCATTTGATACTTGTCTTTTTCGGCTTGGCTTATTTCACTGAGCATAATACCCTTAAGAGGTCTCTTGAGAAGTTGGTATTCAAATCTGTTTCTACTGGTGCAGGGCTCTGTCTTTTATCATCCATCTTTCCAGGAACTCAGGACTTTGTAAGTTAGATCTCAGCACCTGTTTCTCTGTTGCTATGTTGAGGTGCTTACTTTATCAGAAAAAGGGAAGTTTTATATATTGTTGGTTCCTAGCTGTGGGAGCCCACGTACTTTTGGTGGGTGATAAAAGACACTTTGCTTTATTGAGATTCCAGACCTGCATCTCAAATATAAACTTTGCCCTATACAAACATTTGTTGAGTGTCCAAACACTTCCATCAGTATTCCATATGAACAGTTGATAATGCAAGCATAGAATTGTATAGTATGACCCTGAGGTCATCCAAAACAAAAATCCTAAACCATGGATAAAATCAGCCTGTTCCCAAAATGGCTTCCAGTGTCCTTATAACTCTATTTTGAGCATGACATAAACATACATATTCATATGCATAAACCCATACAGATGTGTTTGTCTCAAAAAAAAAATGCTCTTTTGTATCACCTCGTAACAGTTCAAAAGACCTAAATCATAGCCCTAACTCCATTTACATTTGGTCTTTTTCTTGAAATGTTTCTTATTACATTTACATAATTCCCTCTTAACAACTTCTCATATTCTGGCATGGAACATGGTTGCCAAAGGATTCCTGGAGCCTAAGTTCAGAGAATGCCACCTACCTTGATTTAATTGCAGTAAAAGCCAAGACTACAGTTGTATTGTCACCTTGGGGGAGCAGTGACATTTGGCACACACAAACTACAGGAAATACGACATTCTAACAAATTTCTTAATAATCCTCTTAAAGGCACAGCATTTTCACAACCAACGAAGACCAGTTTGCTCTGTCTGCAGGTGGAATTCACTGAAGTATAAGTCAGTCAAAAGGCAGCCCACTGTCTCATTGTCCTAGGATTCTGCTTCTCCAGTGGTCTGGGGGAAGTTTCCTTACTTACCTTCTCTCTGCAATGAACTCTTTTTATATAAATGAATCCTTTTGAATGTTGCACAATGAAATCTTAGGCTTTTATCTAAGAAGTTTTAAAAAGCCATCCACAAATCCATTGTCACTGTGATGCTTTCTATTAAACAGGGTGACTTGTTTTACACCGCTGCATGAGAAGGCTGATGTGGGAGGCACAGAGCCAAACAGCAAATAACTCAAAAGCCCTTTCCTTTCCCCAGATTGCTTCATCCCTTTGTAGCTCTCCCTGCAGGGAGAAAGTAAGGATCTGGCTGTATTAAGGACTTCTTTTGTAATAGACACAGAGCCTACCACTACTTTTTATTTGTTGAGACCTAATCAGGTAGGTGCTCAGCCTAATTCTCAAGCCAAGATCAAGTCTCTCCCTGTGGGAGTTGCCTGCCAAACATCAGCCACATTCAGACGTTTGAAGCAAGCCAGCTGAGAAAAGGGTTGAAATGTCAGTGGTATGCAATAGATTTTACTGTGATTTCTTGATTTGTTTTTTCTTTGTGTGGTATAAAAAAATAACTAAGTACTAAATGTGTTTCTGTTAATAATTAAAATGTAGCAATAATGTCAAGTTTTATGCTGTTTTAAAAATATTCCAGTATATCCAGTTATTTGCAAGTTGCAGAGTTGGAACCTTACCATCTCACTGGAGTAGGCAGAATAAGGTGGAGTCAATTCTATGAGAGCAGGGAGCTCTCATGCCAGTGGGTCATGTAAAGGCTGTTGAGCTTCCTGGTCAACTAGATAGTGTGCACTTGAGGGAGGAAAGCAAGCAAGGATATTTTCCTCTATGAAATTTTCTGTGTTATCAGTATTCTGAGTTTGGGATTAGTAAGTGGAAAAGAATAGTTCAAGTTCACAGTCCCTTATGTAAAACAGTAGGAACTGGATATGTTTCAGAATTCAGAAATTTCCATATTTTAGAAGGGTGATAAAATGTTTGCATCATATACTAGTATTCCTGGTGGGGTCTGGAGCAGCACCCCACAACGAAACATTATTATTTCCATTGGAAAAATATATGAATACTCACACAAAAAGGAGTAAAAAGTATTAATGTCAGCCCATATCAAGTTTTGTTGCTAAATGTGTTTGCTTAAATTTGGTTTTTACCTTTCAACTTCAGAATTGCAAATAAGAACAATGGGCATATGTTGCAGTGGTAGAAATATAGCAAGATAACCCTGGTTAAGTCCTGTAATATTTCATAGAGCCCAATCACAGGACTGAAAATTTTTGATCTTGCATCTTTCTTTTCCATTCTTTGACTTTCTCTTTGCTTACCTATCAAACAGGTAATATTTGCTTTATAGGATTTTGTGAGGATAAGCTAATGTATGCCTAATACTAAACACAGTGATTGACATATAGTGGGTATTCAGTAAATGTCAGCTATTAAAGTTTTGCCTCTTCTCTTTCCCTTTCCTTTTGTAAGATAAAATTTTGCCTATGCAGTGGTTGCAAACATTTACTCTGGAACTAGGCCTAAGTGATAGGGATTGCCCTAATTTCAGTGGAGAATTAAAAGTCTAAACTTCTGTATTCAAAACTCATTTGTTATTAAATGCCTAATACCCCACAAAATTTGTTTGTGGAATGACTAGACTTTTCAGTGATGAGTAAATGTTTTGATTAATGTTATGTTTAAATCTCTTGAGTGTTTCATGTTAACTGTCTCCAAGGAAGGAATATTTGCCACTAGCTGATGTGCTATTATGAAGCCCCTTTTAAAGTTTCTATCTAAGCACTCATCTTTTAGGTAAATATTTGAAAACTACATTGATGATAGTGCTCTAACTAAGATATAACTGGGGTTTATAATTTAATATGTTGAAAAATGGCATTGGGAGATACATCTTAACAGTTTTCCCAAAAAAACCCCTACAAGGACATTAATGGAATTTTTAGGGTAATGCAATGTATTTTAAAGTATCTTTTGTAAAGTGGGCCTCTGTTTTTAAATTCCTAAAGGCCTCCCTTTTTAAAAGAGGGAGATCATTGAAAATAAATTGCTGTTTGTTGCCAGGCTGTTTTTTTCACAGCCTCATTTTGCACTTTGTAATTCATTCACAGAAATTCCCTTAAGTATCAACATCTGTTCTAACGATGCATGATTTTGACATACAGGAAATTTTAATGTATTTTTTCTGGCCTTTTAATTCATGAAATTGTGATTATAGATGCTTGCTCTACTATATTTTTTGGATTAGAGACAGAAGAAATAAAACAGAAGGATTTCAAGAGAACAGAAATATTAGCTCTTTGATGGGCACATGCCCTACAAGAGTTATTAATTAGCATTTAAGTGGGGCAAAGTGGATTTGCCTGTATTTATATGCATTGTACTGCCTGCCTTCACAGCTGAACTACCAACAGAAAGTAGGCATCATGTACTGCAAAGCTGGACAGAGCACTGAAGAAGAGATGTACAACAATGAGTCTGCTGGCCCAGCCTTTGAGGAATTCCTTCAGCTCTTGGGGGAACATGTTCGGCTCAAAGGATTTGAGAAGTATCGTGCACAGCTTGACACCAAAAGTAAGAAATACTTATATCCTCCTACTAGGCTTATTTTCTACCTGCTGTGTTGATGTTTATCTGCTAAATTACCCATAAAACAGCATTGCCATTTATTGGAGAAAACTGCTGGTGATGGGGGAGAGGAAGCCAGAGAGGATGTAGCACCTGAACAATTAAAGATCTTAATCAAAGTAGCTGGGATTGGACCATAAAAAGAAAAAAATGTTGTCAGAGGGAGTTGAGCAGTAGATGCAAGATCATGCAGAATTTCTCCTGGATAGTGCTGCATAAATTTCACTATATTTAGTGGAATGTTAGAGTGATTAAAAACTCTGGAATTGTATAACAATCTGGTTCTAAGCCCTAGAATTTTTGATGTTCATTAATTCATTTCATAATCCTTGTGTTTATATAGGCAGCTGTTGTATGGTTTTCTTAATTCATTTCTGTATTCTTTTAACATATAGGAAGTTTTTGTTTATTTTCTATTTTTATTGCCCATAGGCTAATGTAATAGGTGTCTTTAACTTTCCTATTAGTTTGGTTCCTTGATTAAAAGCACAGTAATGAAGCAATTTGTTTAGCTACAGCTAAAGAACATACAAGGCTGTCCACTCCCATTCCCTAAATTGTTAATAAGTAGTTAAGTTCTCAAGTCCCTATTTCGTTTAGAGTGTGTTGACTTCTGCTGTGTGTCTGGGTGGAAGCAATTTTAAATTTTATCTCAAAAATCTATCCATGGACACCTGTGACTTGTTTTTCTTTGAGAAGGTCTTTGGATTAGCACATCTGTATTGCAGTCTATAGAAATCTCTCTGATATTCTGTACAGGAAATTAAATAAAGAGTTGAGTCATGAAAACAGAAAAGTATTCATAAACTCCACTGCAGGGAAGAATTTCCTGTTGCCATGGTTTTGCTGTTGCCAACTTAGAAACGATGTGCAAGAAAGATTATTAAAATCCATAAATAGCCTAGACTCTTAAATATTATTTTAACATTCTATACTCTGTGACTGCATAAAATGTTAAATTTCAATGTGCCCTTAAACATTTTTTTCCCAGATATTCTCATTTTTACCCTGTACAGTTAATTCACCTTGTCTCAGTTATATAAATTATCACCACCACAAAGAGCTATATAGAAAGTCTTTAGGAAGAGAGTGTAATAAGCACGCTGTTTGTATAAATGAATAGCCAGATTGGGAGTTGATAAGATTATGAATCACTTGTGTATTAAGACATTCTCAGCCATCTCTGGATTTTGAAGGGCAGTGTGAGAAATGTACAGCAAGGCTGTGCTTAAGCAGTGTGGCATTAGGTAAGGCAGTGGGATTATTAGGAAAGTAAGCACTGTGCATATTTTGTTCCAATATCCCAAGCACTGCAAAGGCTAGAGGCGATTGAGCTTGGATTAGCAAACTGCCTCTAATGGCAAGCTTTACTGTTAGGTAATATTCAGCAAGGAAGGGTTCCTTTTCACTGAACTACTGTTCTTAAGGCTCCTTGTAACCTTCAAGGCATAGCTCCTGAGTAGAAGAGTTCCTGGTTTCCATTTTTGTCCTTTCAGAGTGTCAAGTTTCCCAAAGTGAATGAAAAGTAGGGAAGTATTTCCATTCTAAAATCCCAAAGAAGGCAGTTTGCATATTTCTCTCTTTTACTCCAAGCTAACAGGGTCAAAAACTAGAGGGGACCACCAGCCTCGTCATTTAAATGGGTATTAAACAAAGACCACAGAAATAAGAAACAGCCAGTGTCTGTCTGCACACTCTAGCAGCCTCTATTGGCTATTACATAGAGATGAAATTTTGCTCTTTGTTTTGTGAGATAATCTCCCCATATTTTATCTAACTTTATTTTGTGTTAAGAAACTCTTTCTTTCAGTATAATCCTTAAAATGAAAACACTTTCCAGAAAAAGTGTTCCAGCCCCATCCTTCTACACCTCCAGTTACACATATGTCAAATCACTTGCTAGTGTACCACACGTTGAAGCTCTGTTGACTTAATTTTTTTAACATTTTCTCCTCTAGCCTTCCATTTGTGTAATTTCTATTAATGTCTTCAAGTTCACTGTGTTTTTCTTTTCTTCCATAGTGTCTTAATCTGCTAGTAATGCAATCCATGAAGTTTTCATTTCAGATACTACAATTTTCAGAGCCAGAGTTGAATTTGGTTCTCTTTTCTTATATTTTCCATTTTCTCCTCATCAAGTTAATGTTGTCCTTTAAATACTTGAACGTATTTATAATAGCTGTTTTAAAATCTTTGTGTGCTAATTCCATCAGCCCTGTCATTTGGGGTCTCTTAACAGATTTTCTTCTGCTCTTGAGTTACATTGGACTGCTTCACATGTCTGGTTATTTTTGAATGGAGAGTGGACATTGTGAATGTTTCATTGTTGAGTGTCTGGGTTTTATTGTTTTCTTTAAAAGAGTTTGTTTTGGTAGGCAGTTAAGTTACTTACAGAATAGCTTGATCTTTATGAATCCTGTTCTTAAATTTTATTAAAGCTTACCTAGAACAGCCTTTACTCTCTGACTAATTTAGTTCTGCTACTAAGGTATGACATTTTTTGCATCTGAATACCTGTGTATTCAGTGAGGTATCTCTATTATGGCTGGTCAGACTGAATTATCTTCCAAACCTGTGTGAACTGTGAAAATTGTTTGGCCTAAAATTCTCTGGAAGTTTTCTTTCCCTAGTATTTTTTTTAACTGAGGTATAATTGATATATAACATTATATTAGTTTCAGGTATACAACATAATTATTCAATGTGAAATGATTATAACAAGTATAGTTAATGTTTCTCACCATACATGGTTACAATTTTTTTTTATATGATGAGAATTTTTAAGATCTTTTTTAACAACTTTCAAATACTGGTATTATTAACTATAGTCATCATGCTGTACATTATCCTAATAGTTTTTCTTTACAGGGCTTTTAGAATTTAACTGTATGTGTGTGCAGCTTAATCTTCAGCCCAAGGTCCAGAGGGACCCCTGTGCTGATTTCTGAATTTCTTTGCCCGGGTAGTTGCCTACTCTTTGGTACTCTGCCCTGCAGATATCAGCCACCTCAGGCTTCCTGAATCACAGCATGTTTTGGCTTCCCTCTTCAAAGCCATGGTGCGTGCCATCGTTCCAGAGGTGGCTGGAGGTAGAAAACCCCATGGGATGATAGGGCTCACCTTCTTTGTTTCTTTTTCTTGGGGATCATTAGTCCAGTGCTGCCTACTGTCTGAAAATGTCTGAAATATAAGATAGTTTGTCAATTTTTCTAGTTACTAATAATGGGGAGGAAGTCCTATACCAATTACTGTTGTGGCCACAAGCAGAAATCCCAGATACTTTTTTTATATGCCAGCTCAGTTAATCCCTACAAGCCCTCCTAAATACCAGCTATCACCATTTTACAAAATTGACTTCTTTAGATTAACTGACATGCCCAAGGTTAGGCAACTAGTAAGCATTCGGGAGAGAAAACAGATCCTAGTGGTATGGTTAATGAAGTATTCAGAGAAAGCATAAATGTACAATAAAGCCCAGCAAAGCACAGAGCTCTCTGCCTTGTGGCAGTGTCTGCCCATCTCTCAAGCCCTTGGGCTAGAAATACCCAAGCCATCTCATGAGACAGCTCTGCTTGTCCTGTGTTATAATTAAATTCAGATTTTGTACTTTGGTAAAGGAGGGAGTGGCTCAGGGAAGGAAGGATTGATGGATCTATTGAACCATTTCTTTTTTTTCCCAATTTCCCATACAAAGTCCATTTTCCCACCTCAGAAATAAGGACTTCTTATAATAAATAAGCTACAAATGTGTCAGGGGTTGGAACAATTTTGCAATGAAGAAGTTTTCAGTAATGGATTTTTTTTTCTCCTTTCTTTGTTTCCTCATTTGGATGACCTAACCTCTAGATAATTACCATCCCCTTACAAGATGGTAAATACAAAACAAACTTCCCACCAAGCAGTTCATTATTTGAAAGCTGGAGACCACCCTCATTTTAAGCTGTGCATAAAGATTATTAGTTGAGAAATTATTTTCTGAATGAAGATCGTTTGTCAAATTTCCACGTAGGAGGCTTAGAAGCCCTTTATAAAGTATTCCCTCAAAGCCCTGCTTCCATTAATTTATTGTAGTATTAGTGAATGCTTGTTGTTTCCTCCATTTTTTTTTTAGCAGTGTTGTAAAGGCCACTGAGATTCAGGGTCTTAGAGGAGATATAAAACTTTTCATAAAGAAAATAAATCCTTCCTTATATGGGATACTTAAACTTTGGATAGGGAAAGGATAGAACTAGCATTCTTTAAATGCTTTGCACAGGCATAAGGTGATTTGGAGTTGTAGACACTGATGAATGAGGAAAAGGGTTCTTTCATCTACCTCCTTAACTTTTAAGTGTGTTACAGTGTAAGGTTTTTCCTATGAGTGTTCCTGAGACACACTTGGCAAACATATTATGATATGTAAAAGGTCTTGTTTACAGAAACTACACTTTTTACCTCAACTCCACTAAATACTAACAACACATTCCTTGAGCATCTTTCATAGGCCAGCACTTCTCATATACATTATTTTACTTAATCATTGTAACTGTGAGAATATCAAGGGGTAGAGAAGTAAAGTGACTTGTTTGTGGTCTTTTAGCAAATTCTGCTATGGGCATAATTCAGATCTTGCTTCCAAATACCAATATCCAGGTCAGTGCAGGTATCTTGCAAAGTGAATAGTAGGTAGAAAATAGTGGCAGTTTCCTAAGTCCCAACCCCACACTGTCTCTTGTCCTCATGTCTCAATATGTTCACTCATATGCACACTCACAATTCCTTAACTGACACAGTATGAGTTTGCCTGTCATGAGAAAGAGTAATACTTACAAACTCTTCTTGATCCCATCCTCATGAAAATAATCAAGCCATCTCCTGGCCATGGCAAAAGGCACATTGAAAAAATGGTAAAAATGGTGGGTGCCAGAGCAGGTAGAATTCCTGACTTCTCCAAATACTTAATTAGTGAGTGAAGTAGTGCCACAAGGGCAAAAGCTTGCCTGATCTCAAATGTGTGCCAGTGTTCCAGATGTCAGTACTTGGCCCTGGCTGTGCCTTTGAGCACTGACTTCTGCATTCCCAGACCCAGAGGCGAGGCTGCATAGATGGGACATTTTGGAGTTTTAAATAGATGGCCCCTAGCAGCCAGCCGACCATTGTAATATTTCAAACTAGGGATAAAAGTCAGACCCAAACCTGTCTGTGATTTCATCTTCAATTTGATGGGTTCTATAGTAGTGAAGACATTAGTAAACTGAGCTTAAAGCTTTCTACATTCTGTTGACTTTATTAGTCTGCATTGCATTTAATGAGATTACTTTCCTCATAAATATTTAAAACCAGGAACTTGCCAAAAGTCAAATTTGCATAGGCTTGTTTTCCTTCATCTAGCTTTTCTTAACTCAAACATACCCATTTGTGACCAAGAAATAGTTATATAAAAGTTTGGTTACTTTTTCCTTGTTCAGATTCGTAAGCATACACCTCATCATGCAAGTTTTAGACTACCTGAAAGCAAGAGTCGAGCCAAAAGAGAAGTCAAGAATGATTATGACACTGACCATTTCTGAAACTGCTCTATAAACTTCTTAACTTGTTCATACCATCTTCAAACAGAAATGCCTAATATTCTCATTTATCTCCACCTTTTCAAAGCAGCTAAAGAAGAATATTCTTATCATTCCTCAATTATTCAGTGACTTATTATCTAGTTTGAATATTTGCAATTTTAACTTTCTGTGACTTAGCAGAGAGTACTGACCTTATTAGTGGATCTATGCCACCCGCTGGTGCTGTGATTTGGAGGCAAATCATGTGATTATCAAGATGACCCATAAGATGCCTGAATTTACTTTTTTAACTTTTAAGACTCCACACAAAAATGAAAGGAGCATTATCTTCTCCAAGCATATTTTCCCTTTAGAAATCAGTGTAAATCCTCTTCCACCAGAGAAAAAAGGATTTTTGTCATTTTCCTAATTGACATTTTCCTGACTGTCATTCTTTCAAATCTTGCATGGTTTCAAGGCCACTAAAAATAGAATAACATTGGATGCTTTATTCTTTAGAAAATAAGTACTCACTTTCCATTTCCTCTAATAAAGTTTAGCAATTCTATTATGTGCATAGTTTTTTCAGGATTTTGGAATTCCTTTCTTCCTGGGAAGGAAAATCTCATTGCTTTGACCCTCTTTCCATCTCTAAAACTTTTGAAACTGTTCACACTGTAAAAAATTATCAGCAAAACTCTGAGGTTTCCAAAGGTTCTCAGAAAAAGGATGGCCAGGTAGCATACATTATACAAAATGAGGCATGCAGTGGAAAGAGAGAAAGATCTGGAAGTAGAAAAACAAATTACCTTCAAGGTTGTCTTTCGGTCTGATTTCCTCTCTGGAAGCAATCCTTTTAGGATTAGGCAGACATAAAAGCAAAATGTAATACATGAATACTTAGATGACAGTCTTTTTCCAGTTCATTAATTTTGCTTAAAATTGACTTGAAACACATGTACGCGTCAAAGCTGACACATTCACTTTAAAGTTTTAAAATGCACTAATCAGTTCTAGAGATATTTATAGCAAGGGTTCTTAACAATAGATAAGTTATTTATACTCAAGACCTGTCTTAAGTGGTTCAGTGATTTATTGTGGTAAATTGTATTTTTTGTGGTGGTGGTCTTTAACATTTAGAATTTTCTTTGGGGAATCACACATAGGTACATATTTTTGCAATTTTTGAAAACTAGTCTGCTTTATTCTACTTTTCGCTTGCTTTTAGCTCTTCGCATTTTATTTTGGTTTCAAAATTCAGATCCTCCAAGAAGCTCAAGGTTAAAACTCAGGGCTCTAGAACATTTCACAAGTCTGTCTGCGAGCCACCATTGTCTGTTTTTGGAGCAGTGCCTCAGGGCAGTGGGGCCACTGCATTATAGTCACCCTGGGGTTGTCTATTAAGATAGATTCCTCTGCCCAGGCCCACACCCACTGAACAGTATTTCTTGGGGTGGGGCATGGGAATCTATTTGCCTTTTAAACTAGCTCCCAGGTGCCACCGCACACCCTGAATTTTGAGAACTACAGTCTTTTGGTATACGCCAGAGGCTGCGTCTTGCAACATCATTCTCTAAAATCCAGTGGGGTGTTTGAATTCTCAACAATATGGCTGATGAAGTCTTCAGATCCCCAGAATGTGCACTTCTGTTCATCTTGTAGCCTGTAGGTCCAGGTCCTTCAAGTCTAAAGATACTACCTTTCAATTGGGCAGTTAATAATTCTCTTCTTCCATGTTTTTTTGGGCTCATTGATTTGGTAACGATTAAGGCAATAGAGGGTGTCGGGTGCTTTTTTTCCTTAAGGAAGGTGAGAGCAGAACACTCAGTCTTAAAAATTTATTGGACATTGCTATAATACCTTTGCTAATTCAGTGTTACAGTCTTCGTTAAATTTTCATCTGTTTGTTAAGAACAAAACTTCTCTCGCTTGAATTAGAAGGACTGGAAAAGATGTTCTTAACTTGATTTCTGTGGGCAGAGTTCAGGGATCTGTGAACTTGAATGGGAAATAATTTTACACTTATTTTCATGGACCCCCTTAGTTGAAATTTAGTATTTTCTTCAGTTATGAACTAGGCTACAAACCACAGTAGTATAAGCCCTAACTGTGATTTTCATTGCTAATGGAAAGCACAGGTATTTGCATATCATTGTTTCTTCTTGGAGATATCTCCAAGTATTGTTTATGCACATCACTACTTCAAAATTTTAGTATTTATTAGACCAATTGCTAAAATTTGTTAGATAAGTGTATACTATTATACCATTTTTAAATTATTTTGATAACTTATTTTTCAATATAATTGATTTCTTTTGAAATCTCCTATATTTTATGCATTTGCCAGTACTATTCTGAGAAGAGATCCATAGGCTTCACTAGACTGCCAAAGAGAACCAGGGACAAAAAAAATGGCTAAGAACCCCTCTCCCAGAGCTTGTTTCAGCCCTTCTCATCCTAAACCTTCCCCTCCCCCACCACATCTTTTTTTTTCTTTTAAATTAATGACTTTTTCTAGTCTTACTGTCATCTCATAGTTATGTATATATATTTTCTACTGTAGCTGACTCCACGGGAACCCATTCTCTATATACAACATACAAAGACTATGAAATTATGTTCCATGTTTCTACCATGCTGCCATACACACCTAACAACAAGCAACAGGTAAGGGATCCTTGTGTTTTCCGTGTTTTTTGCCCTCATTTCATTTTCTCCAGAAGTCTAAGTGGCAAGTTTGTAAAACCTTAAACCAGAATTAAATGTTGCACCTGTCACAGCCACAGGAAGCTTTGTACTTCATGGAAGTAAGGAATAGCAAATGAGCTGAAAACAAATGAAGAGACACAAATTCTAGGTT
>JAVSCE010000708.1:0-12510 GCA_032199065.1 Smutsia gigantea
AATTTTAATACTATAACCAATCACTGTGAAGATTAAACAGTTACTGCCTTCTCACTATATAAGCTGCTTTATAACATACTCCCAAGACTCATTCCATGTTTCGATATGAGTCCTCCTGGTTTGCAAACTGCCTTTTCGGTGTGTACACAACAAACTTTTACTAATTACTACTTTGGTGATTTTTTGGTTTTACTCCAGCTGTTTCTAAATTTTTGACAAGCCTGTGTTTGAATCAACGGTAAGAGAAATGTGGGTGGAAAAAGCACCCAAGAAACAAGACATGAAGATTATATTTATTAACATAAAAATGGGTTTTTACAAAGCTGGAGCAATTTGAATAACAAAATTTAGTAGTATTGGACTATAACTCAAAATATAAAATGATTATCCATGCCTACATATTGATATAAATAAATGATTGAATAAATAAATAAATGAAGGAGAAGAGACAAATTTCCCTTGCAGAAGAATTCCAAGTAATTTATGTACATATAGATATTCTGCCTTCAAGGATGGGGAACATAACTCCTCATTCCTTTAGTGTGGGCTGTACATAAGTGGCTTCCTTCCAAAGAATACAGTATGGAATGGGTGGGGGAGAGTAACTTTACAGTGGAGAAATCTGACAAACACTATCTAAGCCAGATGATCAAGGTTAACATCACAGTGATGTCATGTTTATAGTACGGACCCTTGATTGGATGTGATGAGAATGGCACTTTACCTTTATGGTCTTCCTCCCCAGAACATATACCCAAGTCTAATCATGAGAAAAATATCAGATACATCCCATATGAGGGACATTCTATAAAATACCTGACCATTAATCATAAAAACTGTTAAGGTTGTCAAAAATAATAAAGTCTGAGAAACTGTCACAGCTAAGGGAAGCCCAAAAAGACATGACAACTAAATGTAATGTGGTGTCCTGTATGTGATCATGGAACAGAAAAAGGATGTAGGGAAAAACAGGAAATCTAAATAGAGTAACAACTCCAGTTTAAAATAATGTATCAGTATTGGTTCATTAATTGTAACAAATGCACCATAATGTAAGACAGTTAACAATAAAGGAAACTGGGTGTGGGACTTATGAAACTATCTTCACAATAATTTTATAAATCTAAAACTGTTCTAAAATAAAACAATTATTTTTAAAATGGGGTTTTATTTCTCTTTCCTATCTTTAGAATAGTTTGACTTATCATTATTCCTGTGAGGGTGTTTGGCATGTGCTCACTATGATTGAAAGGAAATGTTCTTATCTAGGCATGGTTACATGTTAAGATCAGTCACTTTGTTGTCTAGGCAACCATCAGTGGCAAAGCTCAGTCCAGGGGAAATATGGCTGTCACTTACATGGCACAGACAGAACAGTGGTGGCAGCGATCTGGCTTGATCAAATGGCACCGGTCACAGAATCTTACAGCTACAGGAAAAATAAGGTGGTTAGCATTGGTTAGGGCTCAGTATGATGTCATATATCTTACTAGCCTATCTGGATTGTTTATACACCGATTAAAGCTAGTCAAACTCATCTCATTTCAAGTTACTGAGAAAAAGGCAGATCACATAAGAAAATTGTAGTATGTAATTTTTTTTTCCTTTGGATCATTCTTGAAAGCACTTTTTGAGGGATGAAGGTAAGGGGTAAGGTTTATGAATCTGGATATCTGATTATAAGATTTTGTATTATAAAACAAACTATACTGTCAACTGCTTGAATGATCTTGGGACAATAATTTAGCCTCTGTTTACTATCTGAAAACTTTCCTATCTGAAAATGAGGATTCATAATTTATCTCCTGTCTCCAGAGGTTGGATTGGATGGGGTGGGTAAAACTAAAGCATGGTAAAGAGAGTCATTCTTAGAGTAACAATTTCAAAAATAGAATAGACATTCTAGAACAATTAGTTCAATTGGCCACTTCACAGATAAAGGAAGAAAAGACCTGAGTCATATCAAGTGACTTATACAAGGTCACACAGCAAGTGAGTGGCAAGGCTGTTACCAGTCCAGTTTTCTGACCCCTTAGTTCAGGGTTCTCTTCATTCTGTGAGTTGTATATATATTTAAAAGTCTCTCCTTCCTTTCTTTATTTCCCTTAAATGAAAGGCATTCTACTTTCCCTCTCATTTTCTCTGTATTCATTGATAGAAATAACTGTGTTTAATGCTATTATTAAGTGTAGCAACTAAAATTATGAATAATTTGAGCTAATATAATAATTTAATCTTAAGTGTACATTAAGGACACATAACTGACTCAAGATAATAGGCTGCTAATTCAGCAGAGTTCATGTTCACTTCTAGCAATGGGCAGGCGACCCAAGCATGGGTATAACTGAAGCAAGGAGGAAGGGAAAGGGACGTGCATATTTGCATACTCAACATGCTTTTAAAAATAAGGTAAATGCCACTGCCCAGTTTAATCCACCATCATCTTTCACTTAGACGACTGCAAGAGCTGCCTAATTTACTCTGCTTCCATTCTTGATCCCTACAATATACTCTCTAAAGGATAGCCAGGTGATTTGTTAAAATGAAAATCAGATCATATTGCTCTTCACTTAAAACCTTCAGTGGATTTACAACACCCTTAGAATAAAATCCAAATTCCTTACCACGGCCTCTGTCATCTGGCCTTTGCCTGCCTCTTCAACATTAACTTATACTACTCTCCACCTTCCATATATTCCAATCATATGGGCTGGCTGTCTGCTCTTCTAATACTGCAAGCTTGCTCCTGTCTCAGGGCCTTTTATACTTGCAGTTCCTTCTGCCTCGGATGCTAGCCCCTCTGTTCTTTGCATGGCTAATTACTTCTCAGATTAGATGACATTTCCTCAGAGAAGTCTTCTTTATTACTCTATCACGGTGGCTGCAAACAAGTGCTTCAAGGGTCCCAGGAATAGTGTGTAGTGAGTAAAGCAGCCAGTTAGAGACTAGGAGAACCTGAGAATATATAACCCTGTTTAAGAAGATCAGCTCTAGCTAATTTTCTGCCATGTGGAAATACAGATTGAATGCTGCCAGAGTGTCTGAGTTTTGAAGAGAAGCCAGAAATATGTATTTTCATGTGGAAGTATTCTAATTGTTAAAAATTAGTAACAAATTTAAAACATATATTATATATCAAACAAAATATATCTCTGGGCCCGTTTCATCCCATATGCCTCTAGTTTGTAACTTCTGCTCTATCACATCATTCTGGGTACTACTGTTAGAAATAATATAGATAATTTCCTGTCTGTATATCTCAGTATGTATGAAAATTTTTTAAAAATCATAACTACCATGACATTATTACTCTAACAAAATTAACAATAAGTCCTTAATATCATTTAATTCCCAGACCATATTAAAATTTCCCCAATTGTCATATGGGATCTTAATAAATATTTGTTGAATAAATAATCAAGAGATGAATAGAAATGTTTAATAATATAATTCCCAAAGCCTTGAAATGTGATCTTCCTTACTAGAAACATTAGGATGAGTTATCAAAAGAGCCCTGGTTTTCAAACTTTAAGAGGTAGAGAATTGGTTCAGCTTGTACCATTCTACTCATGCAGATGAAAGCTAAGAGTAAAACTCCACAGTGGATATTTACCCAAGAAAAATTAAGGCATATTTCTGCACAAAGACTTGTGCAAGAATATTCATAGAAGATATACTGATAATAGATAAGCACTGGAAATAACCCAAATGTGCATCAACTACTGGATGGGTAAACAAACTATGATATATCCATACAATGAAATTCTACTCAGCAATAAAAGGAGTGAAATACACAACAGTGTGGTGAGTCTCAAAACATTGTACTGAATAATAGAAGCCAGACACAACAGTACACTCTGTATAATCAGCTTATATAAAATTCTAGAGCAGGTAAAACTAATCTATTTTGGAGAACTATCAGAATAGTGGCTGTCTTTGGAGATTGTGGTGGTGGGATTGAGAAGGAGCATGAGAGAACTTTCTGATGTGTAGTGATGTTTACAGAGGTTTTGTTTACACAGGTGTGTACATTTGTTGAAACACTGAATGGTACACTTAAGATTTGGGCATGTTTTAGTATGTAAATTTAACCCCCCAAAATGGTAAAATATTTAGGTGGATGTACTGATATCTGCTACTATTTTGAAATGTATCAAAAAATAAGTTGGCTCGATGGGTAGAGTGATGGATTTGTGGGCAGGTATGTGATAAAACAGTATAGTCAAATGTTAGTGGTAGATTCCAGTAGTGGGTATTCCAGATGTTTATTATATAATTCCTCCATCTTGGCAGTATGTTTGAAATTTTTTATAATAAAATGTTGAGAAAAAACTCCATAGTGTTTTTCTGAAAAGGAGAGGAAAAAGGCTAGCCTGAGAATATATATGACTTAGCCTTTCTGAGATCCTCGCTGATCTGCCTCCTGAGCTGATTTTGGATGAACTGACCTCCACTCCCAGTTCGTGTGTAAACTGGTAGCTTCTTGGCCATATCAATGAGAATTTGCTTCTGAACTTCAGGTCTCTCTTCATTTTCATAGCGCTCCTTGTCTGTATAGGACAAGTGGAACTGGAAGCAGAAGTGAAAGGCAAGACTTAATTTTCCAAGACTACAATAAGATTAAAAACAACAACAATAACTATTTAGATGAAAATATTTGTTACCTATCCTTGAAGCCCAGGTAACAATTTGGCTTATAACTTTCTCTGCATAATTATCTCAATTATCTAATCTGGCTTTTATCTCAATCTTTATAATTCTATGTGATAGGTAGTATTGCTTTATAAATAAAGAAAATAAAACTTAGAGAGATTAAGCACCTTGTCTATGGTTCTACTCATTCAACTAGTAAGTAGCAAAACTAAGCTCCAGGCTAAGTCCACCTGACTCCAAACTTGGGCCCTTTCCACTCCATTATACCATAATATAGTGCTGCATACAGATGTGTGACACTTTGCTGCCAGGACCCTGTTGATGGTTAACTAAGCTTGTTATTAAATTGTGAGTTTTTTTAATAGGTAACATTCTTGGACAGTCTAGATGAGACTGCTTGTGACATTGCATAGTCTAATATTACAAATGAGTAGAAATTTGGATATTCTCATTGTTTCAGGAATTTTTTAGTCTGGTACAGAGCTTGTTGCCATGTTTGCACCACACTTTGCTAATCTTAAAAAGATATGCCAACAATTTCTCAAAGCAATACAGAGCTGAAAGCTTTCTTCTGTCTGGGCCAAAGGATAGGCAAAGGTGAAAAAGAGAAGGATCTGTGGTCCAGTTTTCAGGGTTTAGACCTCATCTGTGTCATTTAATAGTTAAAAATCACTTTGGAAAATCATACACTCTCAGCCTAAGTTTCCTCATCTGCAAAATAGAGGAAATAATACCTACTTCACAATACTGGGGTAAAAGGGCTGGATAATAACAAGTAATTAGAAGTATCTTTTATAAGTCCAATTTCATAAGCCATTTAAAATATTTGATATTGCCAAATTTTACATTTTAACTAGTTAGTGTGTAGTGGTATTTTACTGTGATTTTAATTTGTGGTCCCCTGATTACTAATGATATTGAGCACCTTTTCATGAGTTTATTGGTCATTTAGGTACCTTCCTTGTGAAATAGTCAAGGCTTGTGTCCGCTAAAAGAGAACTGGAATTTTTGCCTTTTATTTCTGTATTGATTTGTAGGAATGCTTTATACATTTTGGACACTAGTTCTTTGTTGAATATTTTCTACCAGACTGTGGATTTCCTTTTTCCTTCCTTTTATGGTGCATTTTGATGAATAGATCTTGACGGTAGTGTAGAATTAGGCAACTGCTTTGGAAAACTGGGACTATCTAATTAAATATATGCCTACCATATCACTCAGCAATTCCACTCCTAGTTATATACCCAAGAGAAATGAGTATGTGTGTGTGCCAAAATACATGTACGAGATTGTTCAAGCAGCTTTATTCATAATAGAAAAAAATTGGTGACAACCTGAGTATCCTTCAATTGGTGAATAGATAAACAACTGTGATAAAAAGGAATAACCAATAGCAGTAAAAAGGAATGAACAACTGAAACATGCATGAACATGAGTGAATCTGGAAAAAATTATATTGAGTAAAGAGCTTACATAAAACTGCATTACAATTCTTTTTTATGAGGGTAAAAAATAGGCAAAACTAATCTATGGTGATAGAAGTCAGATTAGAGGTTACATCTGAGAGGAGGCTGATTGGGAAGGAGCATGAAGGAGATTTCTGAGGTGTTGGAAATGTTTAAAATCTTAATCTGAATGGTGATTATATGAGTGTATATATAGGTAAAAATTTATCAGGTTCTACTCTTCACAATTCTTGAGTAGAGTATGTATGTCATATATCAATAAAATAGTAAAACAAATGAATTGATAAAATATTTAAGATAATTTAAATGTATCTAACTTTCAAAATTAGAAATGTATAAAATCAAATACTATAGTTTGAGAATCATATCTAGTTGTCCATTTTTATGGTATGTCATTCTCAAGTAGAATAAGAATTGAGTACCTGGCTGGAGGTATGTGGAAAAGTGTGGGGGCATTTTTGGCTGTTACAGTAAATATAGTGCACTATAGACATTTAAGGGGTGGGGGCCCAGGGTGCTATGGATTCTGCGATGAACTGAACATATGTAGACAACCAAGAATTTTCCCAAGCAAAAGCATTATAAAATAGTAACTAAATAAAATTTAATATAAAATCAACTGATTAGTTTGTTTCTTTAGAAGAAAAATTACAGTTGACCCTTCAACAATGTGGGGGTTAGGGGCACCAACCACCCGCACAGTTGAAAATCCTTTTTACTCCCCCAAATTTAACTATTAAGAGTCTACAGTTGACTGGGAGCCTCACTGAAAACATAGTCAATTAACACATATTTTCAATGTTATATATATTATATACTGTATTCTTACAATAAAGTAAGCTAGAGAAAAGAAAATGTTTTTTATAATTGTCACAAATCTCCAAAATTTATCCAAAATATATATTGAAAAAATCCACATATAAATGGACCTGTGCAGTTCAAACCAATGTTATTAAAATGTCAACTATATACTAACTGAAATGTACAGTTTTAAACAATTCTTTTTAATTGTGATAGTTAAAAGTAGCACCTTGGGGCAACTCTTTATTTTGGGGATGTCCTTCTGAGGCAGGGATTCTGGGTGTAGTCAGAGTAGGCAGAGGGCCTCCAGAAAAAGCAAGGCAGAATATTTGCAGTCAGAGCAATGTAACTACATGCAAGGAAACTCCCTTCCAAAACTCTGTGTTAAACATTAAGCTCTAGGGTCATTCTTCAGTAAGATCAGTTGGTCTTCCCTAGATAAAGAAGAGTACCCCATGTTGTTATTATGCTAACCACTTGTAAGATTCACTTTAGCATGCTAAAAGGCCCAGGACAAACTGGGCAACTAATTTAGCATGCAGACCCAGCTGTAAACAACATAGTGAAAGGCAGGGAAGATTCCACCTTAAAGATAAGATTGCATTTAAACACCCAGGAAGTTTGGGAAGCAAAATTCTTAACTTACTCTTTAGCAAACAAACAATACCTCAGCCCACTTTGGGGGCTGGGCAGGCTGCCTTTTGATATGCTCCCAGACCAGGATGCAAGTGTTCCGGAGAGAAATCCGGGGGGCAGAATTCCTTGTGTTAAGTTAATTCAGGGTGTTCAGACACCACATAGCAGGTCCATACCCCTAAACCTTTTTTTCATGTTCTCCAAAAATCCTCATCTGCCTATAAAACGCCTAGACAACGCACCACACCAGACTCTCTTGTCCCCTCCTGGCATGAGCCGGGAGCTCTCTCCCTTCACTTTATTTCTAAATAAAAGCCTGTACCTTGCTCTCCTACCTTGCGTGTTTATGAAGCTCATTCCTCGGCTTCGTGAACAAGAACCCCGGCATTATATTTGGAGGCTCATCCAGGATAGATTCGGTGGTGAGTATTGGCATCCAAGCCTGCCTTTTCTTTCACTGTCCTTATAGAAGGAAGCCGTCTATGGCACACAACATCAGGCACTTGTCAGCCACTTAAATGGGACTAGCCTGGCTGCCGATCTCAAGTCTCAAGCGACAGGTTCCCCTGCATCCCCCTCAGTGGATACCCTGTCTCCCTTGGGAGCTGGGAATGTCACCTGAGTGGAGGCCAGGATTCCCTTTCAGAGGCATCTCCTTGGATGCGAGGGACTGAGGAAAGCCATGGGCAACTGCGAGAGTCTAGGCTGAGGCTACACTTCAGTGGCTTCTCAAAGGTCCGTGTGTCTAGAATCAGACCCCGACTGCCCAACTGGGTATCCATGAGAAGTGTCTCTCTTTCTCTGTCTCTGACTTCCAGCCTGCTTTTTCAGGCCACCCTGGCCTCTGAGTGAGGCAGGGGGCATTCCTCTCTCCTAACTTCATCAATTTCACGGAACCCGATGCCCACCACCGCAAGGTAGGAGATCTACGCTTTGCTCTTATTCTTGATTTAATACTGCACTTTTTTTTATCTCATGAAAAATGTGTCTGGGCACCCATTTGCCACTTAAAAGATGATTAGCATGGGCTACCAGTCTTCAAGTCTCTGGTGAAAGGTTTCCCGGTGTCTGCCGCTCCTTGATCCCCCGCCTCCGGATGGACGGGAATGTCGAGGAGTGGCTGAACTGATTTCCTACTTTTCCTATCCTAATCTGCAGACTCTGAGGGCAGACCAGACTAGTAGACAGTGGTCCTTGGATCTCGGCTCTGCCGATTGATCCGATGGCTCTGAGTGAACCTCCGGCTAGGCTGCTGCCTATGCGAGAGTCACAGATGAACCCCCCTGACCTCTTGTCTCACAGATCAGATTTGTTATAGTGAGTGATTGGCTAAATGATTTCCAGGCACTGGCAGAAACTGGTCCTTGAGTATAGACCCCCCTCCATAACTGTACATGTAAATGGCCCCATTTAAATTCTAGCCATGGCTCTATCCTATTGATCTCCCTTCCTTAGAGGCAGTCATCCTGGGGCTAAGCATTTCATTTTCTGCAGCCCCACAGAGGCAAAACGGACTTGTGACTGACAAAGGCTCAGGCAGTGAGAGGTCACACAGTCCCTGCCCTTATCAGACCGGTAGGGGGCACTCAAGGAATGACTAAAGCTTGTGTAGAGAAAACTAGGATCCAGATTAAAACTCACAAATGGTGTAAAGTAAGAGCATACTGGTGAGGTTCCTACTAGATCCAAGGCTCTGAAGCAACTCTTGCTTAGTGGGAAGGCAAGAGGGAAATCAAGGCAAGGTGCAGGCCATGCTGGTAAAGAGTGGTTAAGTCCAGTAGGCCTGGAAGAGGGGGTGACTAACCACTGTCACCTGGGCTCCAAGGTGAGGGACGCCCTCATGGAGAGAGGGGCTGATCAGGTGCTGGACACCCATCTTTCTCTCTCTCTCTTCCAGATGGGGGCAGCCTCTTCAAGTTTAAAGCCAGACATGCCTCTGGCATGCATTCTGAAGAACTGGGAGCATTTTGATCCCCAGACCCTGAAGAAGTGCCTTATCTTCTGCACACAAGCCTGGCCTCAATAGAAAGTCTCTGATTAGAGAGGCTTGGTCCCTGAGAGAAGTATATAATATAATAAGGTTATGCAGCTAAATTTATTTTGCCACAAGGAAGGAAAATAGTCAAAAGTCCTGTAGACTACTACAGTATGGAACTAGTTTTCTAAGTTATTTTGGTGGAAATCTATTCTACTTATTGGGTTCATCATTATCCTCAAAAATTGGGAGGGTTTTAAACTAGACTACCTGAAATGGAAGAAATTTATCTTCTGCAATACAGCCTGGCTTTAAATGACTGGTGTTAGAATTGTACTTGCATTTCATTTCATTTCCAGCCACCTGGACACACACAGTCCCTATCAATTCAAAGCCTTCATCGGTCCTGTTAGTCGGGGGCCATCTAAACCTTAACCCAGTTATGCAAACTGCTCGCCCTTAGAGAGTATTCTTGAAAACTGAAATACTTTGAGTCAAATAAGCTAAAATGAAAGAAAGCAATTAGATATCACTATCTCAAATCTTTATGGTCATCAGCTGCCTAAGTTTACCTAAAGTCATCTAAAGTTGATGTTATCTGTTAAATCCTTCAAGAATACAATGCTTAGAGGCTTGACTTTGTCTAATGTTCAGTAAAAGTTTGGAAGTAATCTAGCATAGTTGCTAGAATGAGTAAGCTAAGTGTAGCAAGTGAACATCTTAATAATTGTGTGTTATAGTGTGTTACAGTGTGTATACCTACAAAGAGCCTGAGAATCTTTGTGGTAACCTAAAACCTTAAAGTTTTGCTAAGTTAAGTAGACATACTTTGTGCTTAGTGAGAGATTGTGCTATAAAGCTCATGGTTACAGAAATTATGAAATGTGTACATAAATTTGTCAATCTAAAGAATGCTAGTGTAATAGTTTACAATAGCCTACTTCTCAGTGTTCACAGAAAATTAAAGTTCCTAATGGTTTTAAGCTCTAATTAAAGCTACTTAAAATAATAAGGAAAACATTTCTTTCTGCATCCTAAAAAATGTGTCCCTGATAAAAGTAACTTTGTTCTAAAGTACAGCTGTTTATTTAAAGAGGGAGAACTCTGAATGTAAAAGGAAAGTTGTAGAAAGCTTCTGGAAAAATTGGTATGGTCGTGCTATGTGAAATTAAAGCAAATGAGTCTCGATATCAAGTACACAGCAAAATTCGAATTTTGTTTTCAGTTAAAAAGACAAAGTTTTCATAAACTGTTAGTCTTCTCTTAATATAGAAAGATTGCAAAGGGTTTTCTAATTGTTTTATCAAAGCAGTTTCTCATGTTTAAAGTCTCAATGAGGTCTCTGAGTATTTAAGAAAATGAGATCTTAATATTAAAAGGACTAAAACCTAAACTTTGCTAACAACTGTAACCTTCTGTATTTGCCTTTGAGGTATTTTGTTGTCATTCTGGTTAAATAGATAAGTATTGCTTCATGACAACCTATAATCCTATTTAAGCAAGTGCCAAAGAAATGTTCTTCTGACAACTTCCCCAAAATCAAATTCAAAAAGGTGCTTTTACCTCTAGCTAACTCTGATATTTTCCAGAGGGCCCCTAGAACATGTCAGAGGAATTTTCTCATTGGAGAAA
The DNA here is from genome assembly GCA_032199065.1 of Smutsia gigantea. Lineage (NCBI taxonomy): Eukaryota > Metazoa > Chordata > Mammalia > Pholidota > Manidae > Smutsia > Smutsia gigantea. Next base: position 11,164 of record JAVSCE010000708.1, read on the forward strand.
GTATTTGACTAATTTGGCTTATTTATCTGATATATAATTACCTGCTTAATTACCTGGAAAGCACTATCAAAGGGAATGATGTTAAACTTTGTTACTAAATGTTTTGTGTTGCAGAAATATCCAAATTTCCTTATGTCAACTGTCTTATAGTAAACTCTCATCAGATATTTAGCCACTGTCATTTGTAAGTCTTTTGTCATTTATAGTCACTGTTTTATTACTCCTAAACTAGTAAAGAACTATATTTCAGCAGAACAGGTATTACATAGGATTAAGTAAACTAAGGAAGTTCAAATGTTGCTGATAAAGTGTTTTAAGCTTTTTCTCTTAAGCTGACAACAGTTTAGTAAATGACAATACCTTTGTAAGCAGAATTTAAATATTTATCTTTCTCTCTACCTGATCCCTCCAGAATTTAAAAACTCAGTGACTATTTTATATTTCATAGCAGTATGTTTATTTGTATAAGTTCAATAAGAATCTGCTTTCCTTCTAAGAAGACCAATTAAAAACACTGGTTATATTACCAAGGCTTTGACTGGAATGTTATTCCTGAGAGACACGTTTGTAAACTCATATTAACAGACAGCTTTAAGGAACTGAAGTTGACTTCATAAAGCCAACAGAGCCCCTTGGAGGAACTGGCCTGGTACCCTGCTTACAGGATTCCCAGCAGCCTAGCCTTACCAGGTGAGTAAGGAAGGTCACTTCCTGGCAGGTGCAGGAACCTCAGAATGTCTTGGAGACTTCAAGAAGAGAGGAATTCACCCAAATCTACAGGTACTGCAGGCAAAACCTGATGACAGGTCTGGCTTGGCTTTCTGGCCTTGAGAGGCCTTTAAAAGTCTAATCTGAACTTCCTTATAAAAAAGTTCCAGCAAAGCACATTTAAAAGAGCCTATGTAATCAATTGCTCCTCTTGCTGCACTTATGCAAGTAATCAAGCCAAGTGTTAATTATTTTCTTAATCTGGTTACTTCTAATAAAAATGAGGGTGATTTTAGAGAAAAGTATTGTTTCAATAATGCAGCCTTATCTATACTGAGTCCTAATACTAGTCATTGAGAAATAAACTAGATCCAGAATTCTAGTTTCCCCAAGATATCTGGCTATGATTCTCAATTAGAGTTTTACTATTTCTAATCCTCATATTCAGCCATGCATTCGTTAATCTCCTAGTCAAGTCTGTTCTTCCAGAATGGAAAATCCAACTCCAGATGTTACTACTTAACCTAATAACATGATTTATTCTATCTTGCCTAGAAGCCATAAGACTACAAATAGTGATGGAAATAGAACCCAGGATGGAAGTGCCCATCTTCTGAGGCCATCCTGACCAACCATTGG
>JAVSCE010000709.1:0-10889 GCA_032199065.1 Smutsia gigantea
AAGAAGAGAAGAATTACCATCACTTGAATTAAAAAAACCATATATATGTGTGTGTGTATATATATATATATATATATATGTCCATGAAAACAATATATGAATAGATTTTCCTTGTGAATGTTAACAAAAAATCAGGTAAAGTTAAAATTTCCTTCACCACTCCACAAATTCCATTCCTCTACACAAATGCAATCACTGATATCAGTTTATTAAATACATGTAAGTATGTGTGTGTGAAGAGAGAGAGAGAGAGAGCGAGAGGAGAGAGAGAATGCCCCCTCTGGGCACTGCACGCTTACAGCCTTCAAGATGTGCTGGTGGAGAAATTCCGCACTGGCTGAGGTAGTTTCTGTGGGCATCAGAGAAGGTGATGAGAGCAGGGGGAGGGGCTGCTCTGATGCTAATTTCTCAGGGCTCGGGAAGGGACACTGTGTGAGCACAGTGCTTTGGGACAGGGTTGCAGTGAGAGGATAGAAAAAAGCAAGTCATACAGACAGCACCTCTTCATGTTATTTCACCTAGTTTACTGTTCTTTTCAAAGAAAAGCTTTAAGTAATATTGGTCAACAATTTTTTATTAACAGTTTAGTTTTATTTTCAAGTTGACTAATTTCTGCATTTCTAATCATTCATTCCTTTCTTTTACTTTTTTTGGAGAGGTTTATTTTGTTGTTCTTTGATTTCTTGAGTGGAAGGCTTATTTATTTTTAGTCTTTTTGGATTTCTAATGAATGCATTTAAGGCTTTGAATTTTCCTCTGAATACTGCTTTGGTGATATTCCCTTGGTTCCCATCTCACCCCCCAGTCATAGTTTATTAGTATCCTTTCAACATACTCCAACACTCATGACACTGTCTATATAACTAGTTATTTTTTTAAAAAGATTTATTGAGATATAATTCATATAATATACAAAGTATACAGCTCAATGTTTCTAAAAATATTCACAGCATACACAATCATTACCACAATGTAATTTTAGAACATTTTTGTCTTCCCTAAAAGAAACCCCATTCCCTCCCTCCACCCCACTTCTGCTACTAGTAAGCCACCTTTCTGTCTTTATATATATATTTGTCTTTATATATTTGCCTATTCTGGACATTTCCTATAAATGGAATCATACAGTGTGTGGCCTTTTGTAACTGTCTTCTTTCACTTAGCAAAACGTTTTCAAGGTTCATCCATGTTGCAGCATGTTTCAGTACTTCATTCCTTATATGGCTGAATAATATTCTATTATACAGATATCTCACATCTTAAATTCATTTATCAGTGTGAACATATGGGTTATTTGAACTTTTTTGTTATTATGAATAATGCTGTTATATAAGCACTGTGTACAAATTTTTATATGGATGGATATTTTCATTTCTCTTGTTTATATATCTAAGAGTGTAGTCACTGGGTCATATGGTAACTGCATGTTTAACCTTTTGAGGAACTGCTAAACTGTTTTCCAAAGCATCTGCCCTATTACACATTCCTATCAGTAATGCATGAGGGTTCCAGTTTTTCTCCATCTTCTCCAACACCTGTTGTCTGTCTTTTTGATTGTAGTCATCTTAGTGGATGTGAAGTAATAACTCACTGTGGTTTTTATTTGCATGTCTCTAATGCCTTATGATATTGAGCATATTTTCACATGCTCATTGGCCACTTATATATCTTCTTTGGAGATATATCTATTCAGATCTTTCAGCTATTTAAAAAATTGGGTTATTTGTCGTTTTATTACTGAGTTGTAAGGGTTTTTTATAGTTAGATACAAGTCTTTTATGAGGTACATGGTTTGCAAATATTTTCTATTATTTGTGTTTTCATTTTCTTGATATATATCCTTTGAAACCAAATATTTTAATTTGGGTGAAGTCATTACCATTATTTTTTATTTGCTTGTTTGCTTTTGTTGTCATATTTAAGAAACCATTGCCTAATTCAAGGTCACAAAGATTAACACCTCTGTTTTCTTCTAAGAGTTTTATAATTTTAGCTTTTATATTTAGGTACTTGATCTGTTTTGTGTTGAGATTTTCAGTTCTGTTCCACTGATTTATGTCTACTTTATGCTAGTCATCATTGTTTTTCATCTCACTTCTATGTCTTATATTATTTTTTTCTCTAAAACATCTCCTATATAAGGCTTTAAATGATAATTTGTTTGACAGTGTACTTATTTGCTGTCACATTTGTTTGGGTTTAGAAATATTTGTATTTTGACCTTTGAAATGTCTATTTCATTGTTGTCTTGCAATCAGAGTTACTGAAGAAATATCTGATGTCAATATGATTCTGTTTTCTTAGTTGATGATCTGTTTTTATTTTCTCCCTCTGCATAAGACTTCAGGACTTTATATTTGGTATATACTGAGATTTTTATAGTAATGCATGGTATGATTCATTTTTTTAATTCCTTTTGTTTTTCAATCTGAGGTTTTTCTATTTATTTTGGAATATTTCTCTTTCCATTATTGCTGTGAATATCTCCTTTCTTCTATTCTCTCTATTCTCTCCTTCAAGCACTCCTATTTTCAAGTATTTGCAGTTTTGGATCTGGCCCAAAAATCAAATAAAAAAAATGAATAGCCATGCTAGAAATAGAAGGAACACCCTTGATAGGCCAAGAGCTATGAGAAAGCCCATATATACCAAACTGATGTTCCCAGGTCAACTTGTAGGAGAAAAATACTGCCCAACAGATGCACAGGAGAGGAGTGCTAGCAAGGCGGAAGCAGCTCCAGTGGTGCCCCCATCTGATGTGGGGCCAAGAGGACAAAGGGGAGGGTGCCTGGGTGGGGAACAGCTCCAGGAAGAGCGAGGCGGCAGCCCAGTAGCAAATGACAATATTGTCATACTCCAGCAGAAAGCTGGCTTGGACAGGCATGAAGTGCCCCCAGCAGGTGGACATCATCCCAGAGTAATGGGGAGCATCATGCTCCAAAACTAGTAATTAATGCAGCCTGTGGCAGCACATTCCAATCTCCTCACATGTTCAGGGGGCAGTTTTGATAAAAAGGTACAATGTTCATGGACAAGCTAATGACAAAACTCCAACTAAAAGATAACTGTGAAACCAAGACTAAACATCTAGGGGGCAAATCACTAACAAAATAAAAAGATTTCACACTCAACAAATAAAGAAAACAGAGTTAATGGAACACATAGAAACAAATGTTAGCATAAGTATTATTAAGTATCTGTAAACACGCAGGGAGATGTCAGTGATACTGTATCCATAAGAGAGAAACAAATGGAGACCTTAGAAACTGCAAATGTGATGTTGGGAAACAAAAGACTTCAATTGATGAGATGAGTAACAGAATCCAAGATCAGGTGAGGAGTGAGCCAGCAAACTGGAAGATCAGGCCAAAGAATTCTGTTAGAATGCAGTCCAAACAACTTTAAAAAAAAAGGAAGCAGGAACTGGGCCTTACCTTTTTTGTTTTGTGTTGCTTTGCTTTGTGTTTTAGAAATGCAGTGTTGGAAAGAGGAGGTTCAATCCACCATCTTGTTTCTCTCCTACTTTAAAAACCTGTCCAAGTGTACATAGATATTTTCCTGAGATTGAAAGAAAGAAAAATCATCAAAGAATTATCCATAAATGTGAATTATGAAAACAAGATTTCTTCTATTTCATTCTGACTACATAATTTCCAAAAATAACATACCAATTTAATGAATATTTGTTGAGTGCATGCCAGACACTGTGACTGGTTTCTAGGATACAATGAGGAATAAGATAGTATTGGTCTTTTAGGAGCTTTTTGTGGAATCCAGCAGTTTGAGGAAAAACAAAAAGAAATTTCTCACTCTCTCTGCCCTGTTACTAATAACCAACATTTGCACAGAAACTTATAGTTTATAACTGTTTTTTAATACAAGAGGCATTTTGGTTCATTCTCATTATGACCTAAGATGTAGGTGTTACTTTTGTTATTTTTTTATCATTATACCATTTTTCTATGAGAAAATGGTTGGGTTATTTTCCCCCTAAGTACCAAAACATAAATTATTAAAGCTTATGTATAGATTATTAATGACACAAGAAAGGTGATAGAAGTGGCAAGATATAGAGACACAATTAAAATTCTGGATCCCCAAATCTTGATATCTTCCCACCATCTTCTTATCCCGTGTCTATGTTAGCTTGGAAAGTTAACCATTGGATTCATGATCTAAAAATGGAGGAAGAGATGGGTGGTTAAAGTAAAATTTCTAACGTTCCTTCAAATATAACATTTTATGAGCTTACCTTGAATTGTACGTCCATTTACAGATTGAACATTTTGATAAATTCACCGCAGGCTCTTAATTTTATTATTGAAATTGCGATGAGAGCCAGGTATTACTCTATGGTAGGATGTATTTGACTCATTTCACTGCTATACTTCACTGTAATGATGCATTTGCTAGAATTATTTGCTTTTCCTACCCCAAATAGCATATTATTGAAGTCAGAAAATACAAAATGTAGAGAAATAATTTTTTTATGAGGCCATCTTCTCTCTAACAGAGGAGCGCTAAAAAGTCAGATTTCACCTTGGCCTGATACTGTCAGACAATTAGATGCCTGTGTTGATTTGATAGCTGATGTAGCCCACAATGCTACCTCATTAAATATGCAGTCCCTGTTGAGTAACCCTGCTGCTTATGTCTCTTAGGTAACATAATCTGAAATATTTCTCTGTTAGCTGTCCTAATTTTATGACTAGACTAGGGGACAATGTTAGTACTTATTACTTTTATGCACATATAAAACTACTGTCTCTTACCCACTTACCCAAAGAGATTGTTTAGGTTGTAAGAGCAGTGACAGCCATATCCTGGGTTTTGGCCCATGGGGGAGATATTTCTGAACAGGAGAGCTGGAGGTGTCATAAATAGGTGGTCTAAAAAATGTGGACCAGGCAGAGGAAATCACAGAGAGTGAATCAGAACTTCAGTTCTGGACCGGGCGCCACCCCTAACCCTGCACAGTGTCTCAGTTTCTCTTTAGTGAGGCAGGAAAAAGAATGCTTTACCTGCTTCATGTCCTTCCTCTTCTTCTTCCTTCTCTCCCCACCCTGCTCTCCTCTTTCTTCTTTGAGTTGTCTGATGCGTGGCCAAAAGTGTAACGAGTATCTGCTTTGTGCCTGACGCAGGTGCAGGAGCCCTGTAGAATTAAATAATAACCCAGATAATCCACAAGGTAATGATACTGCCTTTCGTTTCTGGAGGAGGAAACAACCAAAAGCTTAGAGGTCAGATCAGTTGTACGAGCTCTGAATGTGAGCACAAAGTGGAGAAGAGTTTCCAATCAGATCTGTTTGTTCCAAACTCTGTAGTTTTACCTAGGATCAATCTGTTGATTTCCTTTGCTTAAATAAAGTGCCAGAAAATTGTGAGCAGAAGGCTTTAAAGTGTTTTTAGTTTTGATAGACAATTTTCCCGAGGTGACACCAGTGATCTTGACTGCCTCACCAAGAGCTCACTTGGTCGACAAAATCGCGCAGTGAAAAGTGTCAGCTTGGAGACCCAAAAGACACAAAAGATAGGACTCTGCTACAAAATTTTGGCAGAGTTTGGCAAAGTAATTTTAATTTGAACTTTTACTTAGAGAAAAAATCTGGGACCAACTGTCCATAATTTGAAGGGAATTCCCAAGAGGACAAGTTAACTGTTTAAAATGAGCATGAGTAAGACGCCATTTATTCACTTTCAGTTCTTTGCTTACTGGCTTCAGCTAAGTCAAACAAAAGCGAGCATATTGGACGGGCACTAGTAGATCACAGACTAATAGGCCACCCGGAGACCAGGGCCACAAGAGTGATTCTGGCGCCGGGGAATGAGCAGCCCCTGGTCATCTTTCCTTTGTTACATCTGATCAAGATGCCAAGCCCCGGAGAGAGGGTCTGATTAGGCCAGCTTGGATGGTGTCCCCAGAACTATCTTGCTGAAGTTGTCTGTGATGGACGCTGTGGATGTGCTTGGCTTGGAAATATGAAAGCCCCTTGATTTAGAATTCCATCAAGTCTGTCTGGGCACAGTGAGGGAATATTTATACTTTTATTCTCCCAAGGGAAATCAGCTGATTCCCAGAAAGGAGAAATGGCTGCTCAACAGGTGTCTTCTCTCCCCACAAAAAGTCTGTTTCAGGGTATACTTCTAAAAACTTTCTATTTTAAAATATGTTTAGACTCACAAGAAGTTATGAAAAAAATACAGAGTTCCTGTGTAACCTTAACTGGCTTCCCTCAATGATAATATCTCGTAAAACCATAGCACATTATTAAAATAAGGAAGTAGACATTGGTAAAATACTTAACTGGACTACTGACCTTATTCTGGTTTTGCCAGTTTTTATGTGCATTATGCAATGTTTATTTGTATGTGAAAATGTGTTTGTGTGTGTATGTGTATACATATGAGAATTCAAATCATATGTAAGCCCGCTTTGTAAATCTATGTTTTCTAATTTATCAGCATTTTAAGATTATTCTCCCAGGTCATTTGATATTTTTTCTACTACATATTAATGGCTACATTGTATTCTATCTTGTGGACATATCAAGATCTGTTTATTTGAAACTTTAAGGATTTTAAAAAACAGTGTTTTAATGTAAAGATCCTATAATGGACATTTCTGTACATAAAATTTTCTAAAATTTGAGTTCTTACAAGATGTTAAACTAGCAGAGACTACTGGTTCTTCTCTTTCACATGTGGAGAAATAGTAAGAAAATATCAAGATTCAGAAAAAAACAGGATTGTTTCAAGCTGGCGTGTGTGTGTGTGTGTGTGTGTGTGTGTGTGTGTGTGTGTGTGGTGCGGGGGGCCAGGGGTGGTGGCTGCAACCTGGGGCAGAGGTTTCAGGTGTGGTTGTGGGGTGATAAAGCAGATGAGTTTTTCGAGTTCTGTTTTGCCTGTCCCCACGCACTGCTGGGGTAGGTGTCCTCTGAAGCAAAGTCCAGAAGTAAGGAAGCTGTCTGGGAGAGTAGGCAGGCAGTCCAGGAAAAGAAGTCATGGGCTGTAGTCTAATCTTCCCTCTTTGTGTCTGTGTCCTAATTTTCTTTTATAAGGATACCCATCATATGAGATTAGGGCTACCCTAATGACCTCATTTTAACTTAATTACCTATTTGGAAATACAGTCCCATTCTGGATACTAGGTCTACATATGAATTTGGGGGGAACTCAATTCATTCCATGACAGTTCTTTTCCAAACTTGTAATTTGGCTTCATTGATGTACTATCTTTTGGTGCATCAATCTTAGTTTTAAAATAATGCTTAAGAATAACTGGCAGGGAATCTCTCTTTTCCTTTTTGTCAGGTAAGTCTAGGTTATTCTCATGCATTGATTTTTCAAGAATGCCTCAATTTAGATGCTAATTTTAGAAATATGGTTATATTTATAATATTAAGTTTCTGAGTCAGTAACATTTTTGGTTTTTAAAGATCCTTTATATAGAAAGGATCTGCCTTTTGCTTTCATGTGTGGGATATTTTTTCAATTATAGTATTCTGACCTGAGGATTGGAAAGCTTTATTTTTCTTGAATATTTTGAGATTTTGAATTGAAGTCAAATTGGTCTCTAGGAAGGTTGTAACAATTTATACTTCCACCAGCAGTGTTCCAGAGTGCCTTTTTCCTACATATCAGGACCATAAATATTCTTTCAAAACTGATTAGCGTAGAGTTTAAAAATTTGTAATTCTTTGGTTGCCAGTAGGGTTTATTTTTAGAAATTATGTTTATTGGCCTTTAGTATTTTGTCTTTTGTAAATCTTGGGCAAGTTTTTCTGTTCACATATTCCATTTTAAAAATAGATTTTAAGAGTTTTTTTATATTTAGAATATTAACCTACTGTCTATTATAATTAGCATTTTGCAAGATCTCTTTTCTTAGTACAGTTTTTCATTCTAAGGCCCAGAATACAAAATACTTGTTACTCGCTCCACCACTTTTTCGCTAGTTTATGATGTCTCTAGCATGAACACCAGCTCTGGTCAGCTCAGCACTTCCTATTTCAATGTGAATAGCAAAGTTGCCCTCTTTGGGAAAAACTACTGATGGTTCTTGAGATAGTTGTTCTGTGCTTTCTTTCAGTAAACCAAATTTATCTGAAAGCAGAAATGACTCTCCCAGGGATGCTCCTGACACCTAAACAAACTGTGTTACCTTTGTCCAAAAACAACATTTGGCTAGTAGATTTTATTTGGGCAGGTTCTAAGATTCTGATCAAATCAATGACTATGTAGCTTCAAATATCTCTAGAATTTGATACCAATCTATTTGATTAGGAATTGTATTCTCTAGCTCGCAAAGAAGGGAAGTTTTAATTTTTTCCTATGCTATTAAATTCACCTCAGATAATCTAATACTGTAATTGTGAGGGAAAGATATAATTAGATCAAGGCCTCACATAATGAGCTCAAACCATAAAAGGCAGAAAGAACATTCGTCTCTTCTAAAGTGATGCCAAGACATGGGTGTGGGATATATGAAGGCACAATCATTGGTGTCTTCTAGGACTTGATACATGGTTCCTAGAGTTTCAGAGCTTCTTAATCATGATGACAATCTTTCACATTAGGAGAATTTTTAGACCATAGACAAATGGTGGCTGAGTAACTCTTTAACTATATTAAATTAGTCAATATCTTATGTACAGGGAACACATTTTGTTTTAATTTGTCTATTAAAGTGAGGTTATCACATGTCTCTCTTTTTAAAAACTCAGATTTTAGATTTATAATTGTAAGTAAGTTTACTACATGGGGGTTTAAAACTGTTTCAAAAATACATAGCAAAATACAGATGAATTTCAAATTTTAAGATCTACTGCACCAGGGAAAAAGAGACATTAGTCAAACAGGACAACTTTTAAAGATATGAACCTTTAAAAATAAAACTTTATTGAAGTAAGTTGAAACAATTTACTATCCGTTGTGAAGCTAAATATTTTGGGTGGGGATTGTATTTCATCAATGTTCACAATCTGAATAATCTTCTAACCAAAACGAGTCTTTTTTGAAGGAAATTATTCTTTATTTAATTGAAGTATAGTTGACTTCATTAGTTTCAGGTGTACAGCATAGTGATTTGACAGTTATGTACATTATGAAATGCTCACCATGATCAGTGCAGTCACCATCTGTCACCTTACAAAATCATTATAATATCATTGACTGTGTTCCCTACAGTGTACTTTATATCCCCATGACTTATTTGTTTTATAAGTGGAGGTTTGTACCTCTTTATTCCCTTCACCTATTTTTCCCATCTCCCTACCCTGTCCCTATGGCAGTCACCAGTTCTCTGTATTAATGAATGTGTTTTTTGCTTTATTTGTTTGCTTTTTTATATTCCACATCTAATTGAAATCATACAATAGTTGTCTTTCTCTGGCTAATTTCACTACTATAATACCCTCTAATCCATCCATTTTGTCACAAAGAGCAAGATTTCATTATTTTTTATGGCCAAGTAATATTCCATTGTGTATATGTACCACATCTTCTGTATCTATTCATCTATAGATAGACACTTAAGTTGCTTCCATATGTTGTCTATTGTAAATAATTCTGCAATGAACATGGGGGTGTGGATGCCTTTTCAAATTAATATTTTAGTTTTCTTTGGCTAAATACCCAGTGGAATTGCTTGATTGTATAGTAGTTCTATTTTTAATTTTTGAGGAACCGCCATACTTTTTTCTAGAGTGCTTGCACCAATTTACATTCCCACCAACACTTGTTGTTTCTTGTCTTTTTGATATTAGCCAGTCTGACAGATGTGAGGTGATATCTCATTGTAGTTTTGATTTGCATTTCTCTGCTGATTAGTGATGTCGAACATCTTGTCATGTGGCTGTTGGCCATCTATATGCCTTCTTTGGAAAAATGTCTATTTAGGACCTCTACCCATTTTTTAATCAGATTGCATTTGTGGTATTGAGTTGTATGTTATCAGTATATATTTTTGATATTAATTCCTTATCAGATATATCATTTGCAAATATCTTTCTCCCCTTCAATAGGTTACCTTTGCTGGTGGTTTCCTTCAGAAAGTATTTTAAATTTGATTGTTAAATAATATCACTGTACTAGCAAGGTTGCTGGAGTGGATCTACCATGAACATTTAAGTTTTTCTTCTTTACAAAATTTGTTGGGTGAAATTTTCTACATCACTAATCAGCTTTTGTACTCATTTTTTAATCCCTGAGTTTAAACATTATGTAAATTTTTCTTCCCAAATTTACCTTAAATCTGAAAGGCCCCACAAGAAAATAACTAGGAGTTTAGAGTGAATAGAATATAAGTGTTGGTCTCTGTACATAGACCAATACATATTTGACTTTAAAAAATGGCTTGTTGAAATGAAGATTGAACCATATAAAATTTATGGTTATGCATGTAAAAAATGATTGAATTTTACATTTTCATGGCATTCAATCTAAAATATTTTTTGCGAGTTTATTGACAAGAAATTTGTGATGACTAGAGACTTGTTTATTCTCTCATTTTAAGCCTTTTGTTTTAAAATATTTTTTCAGTATTAGAGTGGCATAGACACATTCTTGAGAACACTGGAAAATTTTGTAGACTTGTATTTTTTTCACATTTTTTTTTACAGATTTAATTTTGTGTTATGTTCTGTCTCCCATATTAGATTTTAATCATCTGAGGCAAGTATCTTATCCTATACTTCTTAACAATTGTCCATATCATTGAACCATAAATGCAGCCTACACTGCCAAGTCTTGAGAGCAGTATGCACTCAGTAAATATTTGTTGATAGTTCTGATTACAGTGTGATGAAATATGCTAAAGGTAATAAACTCTTGTCAATAAAATTAGGTTTCAGGTTAGTTTGACCTTTCTAGTTTCTCTAAATATTTTCTTT
>JAVSCE010000710.1:0-55039 GCA_032199065.1 Smutsia gigantea
TGGATTATTCTCATAACACCATACACAAAAGTAAACTCAAAATGGATCAAAGACCTGAATGCAAGTCATGCGGAACTGAAACCATCAAACTCTTAGAAAAACACATAGGCACAAATCTCCTGGACATAAACACGTGCAACTTCTTCATGAACATACCTCCTGGGGTAGGGAAACAAAAGGAAAAATGAACAAGCAGGACTGTATCAAACAAAAAGCTTCTGTACAGCAAAGGACACCAGCAGTAGAACAAAAAGACATCCTACAATATGGGTGAATATATTCATAAAAAATGTATCTGATAAAGGGTTTACATCCAAAATATATAAAGAACTCATGCAACTTAACAAACAGAAAGCAAATAATCCAATTAAGAAATGGGCAGAGGACATGAATAGACACTTCTCCAAAGAAGAAATTCAGATGGCCAACAGGCACATGAAAAGATGCTCCACATCGCTAATCATCAGAGAAATGCAGATTAAAAGCACAATGAGATATCACCTCACACCAGTGAGGATGGCCAACATCCAAAACACAAACAACAAGAAATGTTGGCGAAGATGTGGAGAAAAGGGAACCCTCCTACACTGCTGGTGGGACTGCAAATTGGTTCAACCATTGTGGAAAGCAGTATGGAGGTTCCTCAAAAAACTCAAAATAGAAATACCATTTGACCCAGGAATTCCACTCCTAGGAATTTACCCTAAGAATGCAGCAGCCCAATTTGGAAAAGACAGATGCACCCCTATGTTTATCGCAGCACTATTTACAATAGCCAAGAAATGGAAGCAACCTAAGTGTCCATCAGTAGATGAATGAATAAAGAAGAAGTGGTACATATACACAATGGAATATTATTCAGCCATAAGAAGAAAAACAAATCCTACCATTTGCAACAACATGGATGGAGCTAGAGGGTATTATGCTCAGTGAAATAAGCCAAGCCGAAAAAGAAAAGTATCAAATGATTTCACTCATATGTGGAGTATAAGAACAAAGAAAAAAACTGAAGGAACAAAACAGCAGCAGACTCACAGAACCCAAGAACGGACTAATAGTTACCAAAGGGAAAGGGACTGGGGAAAATGGGCGGGAAGGGAGCGAGAAGAGGGAAAAAGAGGCATTACGATTAGCTGATGTAATGTTGGGGGGCACGGGGAGGGCAGTACAACTCAGAGAAGACAAGTAGTGATTCTATAGCATCTCACTACGCTGATGGACAGTGACTGTAATGGGGTTGGTGGGGGGGACCTGATGAAGGGGTAGTTTAATAACCGTAATATTGCACATGTAATTGTAGATTAATGATAATAAAATAAATTATATTAAAAAAAAAAAGAACTCCTTGGTCTCTACCTTCATGTATTTTAGATCGAATCTACACTTCATAAAGTAAAAGAATATGGTAACTGGCACTGTAAAGGTCACAGAGCACAGATTACACAGAGAGCTAAGAACCTGTATGGGGTCTGGTCTGGGCAAGGCAGTGAGGAAGATAATCTATGAGGAGGTAAGTTTTGGGTGATCTGAAGGATTCAGAGAAATTTAATGGAGGATGGGGAAAGTGGTCCAGACCGAGGAAAATGCCAGGGCAGAGGCCCTGAAGCAGAAGGGAACAGGGATGGTCTGAGAAACTGAGATGGCATGGCCAGGGTGGCCAAAGCCTAGGGAATAGGGATGTGAGATGAAGCTAAAGATGGAGACAGGCACCAGGGTCATAAAGGTTGTGTTAAAGATTAGAGACTTTCCTAAAAGCGATGGGAAGCCACTAGAGTGCTTGAAGATGTCCCAGGCTTGGTGCGGAGAAGGAGCTGAAGAGAAACAAGACTGAAAATGTGGGGACCAAAAGTTTCAAGAGTCCCGGGGAGGACAGTGGTAGCTCAACAGAGGGTGGCAGGGCTGGGTTTGATCAGAGGTGAGCAGACTTGATATTTAGGAGATAAAATCAGAAAGATTTTAGGATAGTGTCCCGCAGGAGATTGGCTCCTGACAGGTTCACACTGGATTCGGTGAGATTGAAAAGTGGCAACAGAGCCATTTGATAGAGGGTTTATACCACGCTTTCTTCTCCCAGTGGCAGGTAAAGCGCTGATGGAGTACTCCACAGGAGTACCTGGTGGGCATCCTTCTAAGACAGCATAGCCAGTCGTGGCTCACCACAGGCAAGTACCTAGGCATGCACCTGCAAAGTGGGTACAAGCATGAAACAGCATCCCGGTGAGCATTCTGGCCATGGTGACTCCATTTTTCCTACAAATAGACTGGCTGTTGTAGGTGAGTAAGAAGGTGGTAAGACAGACTAGTGTGACAGGTAAGGTCAATGACCCGAGAGACTGGACAGTTGGGAAAACTTTGGAGAAACAGAGGGACCAAGAGTTTTTCCTTGGAGACAATGGAGAAAAGCAAGGAAGGGGATCTAGCATCTGAAGGGAATCAGCTGGCTTCCTCTGCCAAGAGGTGGGTACTTAGAGAGTGCTGGAGTGTTCTGCAGACTGAGGAAGACTGGCCGTACGGCTACTGGGGCCTGCCCACCAGGAGGACAGAGAGAAGGGTCTTGTGAGAGGTGTGAGAAGTGGTGGAGCACGTGGTGGTGGCCTGAGAACTGACCCTGGAAGCATTCAGGGTGGACACCACATGGCAGAGGAAGGTCACAGGCTGGGTTATGGCTCTCAGAGAACAAAAGTACCTTTTCCACCAGGGACTTATTGGGGAGGAAAAGCATTCCTCTACCTTTCAAGGTTCTTCTAGCTGGTCTAAAAATCAAATTGACTTAAGACAAATTAATAGGAGAAAAAAACAAAGTTTAATCAGGTACACAGAGGCCCAGTAATGAAACTGAGAACTGAAGAAATGACCAAGCCAGGCAGTTTTTATACAGTTTAGATAAAGAGAAAATAAATCTGTGAAGAATTGACAGGACAAAGAAAACTATATTCAGGAGCTTCAGTTACTAAGAAATTCTGAACAGAATTTGGGCTGGGGCCATAAATTAGTAGAAGTAACAGTGTTATTGATATAGCTTTCTTGGCTCTGAATTCCCTCTCTGGTGATAAGGACGTCTCGACCTCCTAGTACAGGGAGGGAAACCTTCACATGGGAGATTTATTTCCTAGTTGCTGGAGACAGAGGGTGGAGGTGGGGGGCAGTCAGAATGTCCTTATCGCACTGGCTGTGCCTTAGGTAACTTTTAATTCAAAATAATCAATATGCCAAAGTGGCACATTCTGAAGCAGCCTGCCCTTGGCCACTGCAGACTGTATGTGACCTAGCCTTATACTCGTTCTTCAAGAGGAGGTGAGCCACTGAAAGCTCCTTGGTACCTGCTAACAATCACATAATTTTTTTTTAATGCCCTTACAAGTTTTCTAAAGCACTCAGTGGGAAGTGGGTGAGGATTTCCCCCAGGTCATTAAGAACATCTTCAGTAGAAGATCATATTTTGTGTCTCTCTGCATCCATTGTGTATCAAGCATGACTGAGTGAATAAACACAGTACAGGTTCTAGGTCAGAGTAACATTGCCCTGCAAAAACCTCAGGCAATAAATAAGTCAATGGATGAACTTTGAAAATTGAAAATACCTTTTATTACTGTTTGTGCGTGGTTGTGTGCAACACTTTAGAAGTCTGCTGGAAGTGGTTAGGGAAGGCTGGGTTCAGCTTTGTTCCATATCCTGCTGACTTATTTTCCTGTGAGCCAGAAGAAAGCCATGAAGAAGAGCCAAGGACTAACTCCTACTGTTTTACCGCTCCTTAATCAGCAGGGGTTGATGTGCCCCTCCCCACTGGCAGCTTCCAGAGGAATTACATCATCAGGCTGATGACAGGCTTGTCCTGAGTCCCCTTCTCCCCACGACCGTGGCAGTGGGAGGCAGGCGCACCAGATGCAGAGGCTGTGGGGACTGATGCCCCACAACACAGGGAGCGCGGCTGGGTCCGGAGGCTTTTGGAGGTGTGCTGCAAACCTGTGAACAGGTTCATCTCCCCTGTGTCTCCTCCACCTGAGACTCAGTGTCCAAGCATTGGATTTTGGCTGTCTCAGATTCCCAGACAACTGTGTATAAAGTGCTGCCTACATATGTGAGGTCAGGTCTCTGGAGGCACAGTTCATATCCTTATGGAGTGTTATTCTTCCATATCCTGTCTCTCCCCATCAGCTGCTTATCTTATTAAAGCTCTGCCACCCTTCATTCTGAGTACTTTTGTTCACTCATCAGCTTTCTTTTTCCTCAGTCAGTGATACCACATGACTCACACTGGTGCACATTTATTTGAAAATCCACGTGATCAGAAATGTAAATTAAAACATTGAAATATTTTTTTGCCAATCAAATTAGCAAAGTTTTTTTTTTATGTTAATACTCAATGTTGTCAAGTTTCCAAGGAAATGGGTACTTACATTGCTGGCAAGGATATAAATAGCTCAACCTTTCTGGAAGGCAGTTTTATCCTATGTGTGGAAAATATGCGTATCATTTGACCTGTCAGTTACACATTGTCTATGCTGTCTCTTAATTTAATTCTTATAGTCATTTGATGAGATAGTTATTACATTGTTACCCTTATTTACCAATGAGAAAACTGAAACTGAAAAAGGATAACTCATTCAAGTTTATATAAACACAGTAAATATATAGTTAGAAAGGGACCCAAATGTGGATCTCAAATTTTATGCTTAAATATCAGGAGACATGAAACGCTATGTTCTTGTGCTTAACACAGAAATCTTTATCCAAAGATTTACTTATAAAATAAGGAAAAATTGAAAGCAATCTGAATTCCAACCATAGGGAACTGGTTCAAAAATTATAGTGTAACCATACAGTGAAAAACATTCTTTAAAATGACACTAAAACAATATTCAATGATGTAGAAATATCCTCAAAATACACAGTTTAGTGTACAACATAACACACAATAATCTCAACTTCATACAAATAATTGTATGCATAGAAAAAAGTCAGAAAAATATATATCAAAATGTTAACAATCTCTTACTCCTGAAATTTTGAGACTGTTTTCTTCACTCTCATATGCATTTCCCATAACAAATATGTATATTTCTAATTAGAAGAAAGTTACTAAAAGAGATTTAAAAGTCCATGCCCCTCCCCTGAGCCTGGATGGACTCTGTAATAATAAATAACCACCATTTATTAAAGCATGTGCTACTTGCCTGGCAAGTAGGCTTTTAGACAAAGGACAGTTCACTTACTTCTCACTATTGACTCTGAGGCCCATGTTACCAAGAGGAAAGCTGAGGTTCAGAGATACTGCACAATGTGCCAAAGATCGCACAGCTAACCAGTGGCAGAGCAGGGGCTCCACCCTTTGTGTCCTGTAGGAGCCTGCAGGGAAGGGGTGGAGGCAAGCATCTAAAGCCAGCATGGTTCAGATTCCAGCTGTGCTATTTGCTAGCTGTGTGAGGTTGTGATTTCCTCTTTAATCTCAGTTGCCTCTTATGGTGTCTACTATCGAATGATGAGGATTAAATGAATTCATTAGGTAAGGTGTTTAGAACCACATGGGACATGCAGTACCCTGAAGTGCTGGCATCAGGCAGAGGGCCCTAGTGCTGGGAGGTGTGCGCAGTGGCTGAAGGAAAGTAGAGCCGGATACATCCTGAACTGTGATCAGTTTGGGCCACTTAACTGATTTGAGCAAGACGCCTAATCTGGTGCCTCTATTTCCCCATCTCTTGTGTCAAGTGCAGCATTCATGGTAACTGCTAATGGTAATGATTATCTCAGTCACTCTCCCAGCCTGTTCCTATTTGTCTCCCATGCAATGTGATGCCATCACTGGTTAGGAGCCACTCCTTTGCTCAGGGTGCACCCCTGAATCGCACTGATGGGCTATATATGGGGAAGCCGGTACG
This sequence comes from Smutsia gigantea, assembly GCA_032199065.1. Classification (NCBI taxonomy): domain Eukaryota; kingdom Metazoa; phylum Chordata; class Mammalia; order Pholidota; family Manidae; genus Smutsia; species Smutsia gigantea. Next base: position 5,877 of record JAVSCE010000710.1, read on the forward strand.
CAATGATATATGCGTTGTGTTCCTGATCTTCGGGATTTTTTTCTGGTTCTGAAGCAGGAAAAACTCTCCAATTTAATACCTTTCTGCTTTACTTACGTAACAACAGCAATAAAATCCTCAGCTTTGCCGTAAACAAGAAGCCCTAAAATGCTTTGCTTCTCTTTTTAGTACCAAAAGAAAAAGTTCCATCTGCTTGCCATTTACCTCCAGCGCCCGGAAGCGCCGTGATTCCCAGGGCAGCCACAGCGATGGAGGAAGCTGTTTGATGGCTGCAGGGGTTTGTGACTGCGCCCAGCCCACCCGGGAGAGTAAACACGGGCCCTCTTCAGTGGCTGCCCTTCCCTGGCAGAGGAAGGACGCCGGCGTTCCAGGGAGCCGCAGGGCCCTGTGGGTTTTTTGGTTTTGCTTTTGTTAGAAGACTCATGCTTGCCAACGTCCCAGCCCAGCGCCCCCTGTACCCTCCCTCCCAGCGGTGCCAACACACGCATTTCCCACTCCCCAGACCCCCCAGAAGGGGTGACTCCGAACGGCACCAAAGCTACTCCAGCCGCAGCCCCAGGAACACGCCGTCCCGGCCAACGGCTCCAGAGGGGAGTGGCTGCAGGGATGGGGCTTGACCCAGGATCACTGCTGCCCAGAATGACTCTGGAGGGGCCTTCTCGACTCCAGACTTCTGGTTTATTTGGGGCTGGGGCTGGGGGTGCAGCTCCGTGTGGACTACCTGCCTGGGGAGTGGAGAGGCCCAAGTCCACTCCCATCCAGGCTGACCTGAGGCTGAGGCAGTTTCCCCACGCTATGGCTGGAAGGCCCTGGCCGAGGGCAACACACAGACCTCTCGGAACCCCTGGAAATCACCTGGAGGGCTTGTTGAAACATCACAAGCCCCATCTCCAGAGTCTCTGCTTCAGTAGGTCTGAAGTGGAGTCTGAAATTTGCATTTCTAACAAACTCCCAGGTGCTGCGGATGCTGTGGGCCTAGGCTCCAGGGTGTTCAAGAGAAACAGGAACTACCAGGTGCACAGGGCAGAGAAGGCAAAAAGAAAATGAGAGACGAGACTGAGGACAGTGGGTTCCAGGCAAGGGAGGTAAAGGGATTTCCTGGGGAGTGGACGTGTGTTTGGTGTATCTCTCAGCAAGTGCACAAACAAAAACAGCAGATGGAGAGAAAAATTAGAAATCTACAGCTTTCATGGAAAAGGGACACTGCTTTGATTAACATGTGTGGGCTGAAGGAAACAAATTCCCTTTAGGCTCAGGGCTTCACTTGGCCCAGAACAATCAAAGTCTCTCTCTGTGCCAAGAGGGGCTTGACTATGAAAGGGCCAACTCGAAACCCAAAGTTACTTTTCAGCCCTGTGAGGTAAGGTTCTTCAAATTCCTGCAAAGTTTCTTACACTTTTTCTCTCCATAAAAAGAACCAGTCATTTGTTTTGGTTATCTATTGCTGCATAGCAAACCATCCCAAAACTCTGTGGCTTAGGACACAATGAAATGTTTTTTTCCTCAGGATTCTGTCTCTGGGCCCGGCTGGGCTGGGTTGACTCCCTGCTGCTTTCCTCAGGGGCCACTTACACAGCTGCATTTGGCCAGTGGTCAGGAATGACGATGGGACACCTGGGACCGCAGGGCCCCTCCCGCTTCCCGCCGCCCCTCTCTGGGACCCCTCCACACAGCCCTTCCAGCAGAGGGCCTGGACTTCTCACACAGTGACTCCGGGCTCCTGAGAGCGCAGGTGCGGAGGCTGCCAGGCCTTCTTGAGGGTCAGGTGTGTAGCTGCCATGGTGGCCACATCTATTTGGTTGCTGGGAGTCACGGGCTGATCCAGAGTCCAGGGGACAAGACCCCCTCCCCAAGGTGTGAAGAGGCCACCAGCGTAACAGCTTAGAGCAGCATCTGTTTGGGGAAGAGTTCTACAGAACAAAACAAAATGCATAAAGGGAAGAGCTTGCCCTGCCCCTACCCTGCTCCTACCTTGCACCCAATAAATGGAGCTCCAGGGACAAAATAAGATTTATGACAATATTTTGAGTGGTATCCTAGGACTGAAAGCACTAATAGTTCTTCAAGAGCATTAACAGATGTTTTCCTTTTTTATGTTTTAATTACAACTATACAGGTTCTAGAAAAGCATACTTCCTACTTTGACAAAATTCACATAGTTACTGGCAATTACCTTAATTGCACATTCATGCAAAACTCACCAGAGATAAAATAAAATTACCTTTAAGTTATGTAATTGGTGAGATGTTTTTGGCTATTGTACTCTTTTTAACACAAGCACACTGGTGTGTCCCCTTTTGAATGTTCTCAAGGCATCTGCATATTGGAGCCTGTATTTGGGAAGAAGGGAGGATATGAATTGATTATTTTCCTCCTAGGATCCTTTTATTTTTTTTTAATATTTATGATCTGTTTTTAATTACAGAAAGGGTTTACTCAATACACATTGTAATGTGTCTTGTATTTTCATTTAACAATTCTGTCCATATGAGCACATACAACTCTACATAGATGGCTACATAGTATTTTATTATATCATTTAGCTATTCACCAACTGTGGGGCCCGAGAGATTTAGCATGCCTTCGTTCTTGGAATGTTCTGCTTTCTTGGCTTCCACGGCACCATTCTCCTCTGGGTGTCCTTGCTACCTCTCTGACCATTTCAAGTGTGTCACTCACCTACTCCTTACACACCGTGGTCACAAGTGACTCAAATTCTCTCTCCCACATGCTCATTCTTGCACACGGCTGAGAACCACTGTGGCGAATTTGCTGACGCTATGACTCCGGATTTATTCCTCCAGCTTTTACCTTCTCCTGCCCTCTAGTCCCTCTTGCGATTTACCTGCTGAGTATTTCTTTGTGGGCATTCCTCAGGTTCAAGATAGAATTCATCATTTCCCAAAACACGTTTTCTTTCTAACACAAGCAAACTGGTACTTTTTTGCTTTTGTTTATGTTGCCTCTTCCATCGCAATGCCCTTCCCACTTCTTTGTCTTGTGGACTTTTACTCATTTTGGGGGATTTGGCTGAATTTTACCTCCTCCATAAAGCCCTCACGGGCTGCTTTGTTTCAATAATTAGCTGCCTTCTGTGTCCCTAAACACTTACACATATCTTTTGAACATCCACCAGTTTGTTTTTAATTATTTTGTCTGATTGATTTCCTCAAAGGCTGCCATTTTGTCTGGCTTTTTCAGTACATTTGCAGACAATGGGTGCTCACTATTGAATGGGAGAGGGAAATAGTTATTACGGCTATTTTTGTTGTTCTCACTGGACACCAGGAACTATTTGGAGTATTTGTATTAACTCAGCCTCCACATAAACATGTTGAGGCAGGCATATTATCAGGCCCATTTTTCATATGGCTAAACCAAGATTAAGAAAGCTTAAGGAACTTTCTCAAGGTCGCACACAGATATCAAGTGGCAGAGCTGGGATTAGAACCTGAACATGCTTGGAACAAAATCTATGTTCTTAACTAATATGGTATATCAATACTGAGAGGAGATTGTGATATTCTGTTTCCCTCTCTCAACACCTCAAAAATCTCAGAATTGCAAAGGGAATACATTAGATTTTCCCTTCAACTCTGTCTACAGAACATGACTTTCTTCAAGGTCATAAACAGTTCATTGCTTACTCAATTGACTATAGAGCTTAAGCCTGACTTTCTGCACAGATGAGTATTACTCTCACGTGAATTCACTGACAAACAATCACTGAGCACCTCCTCTGTTCCGGACCAGGCACAGTCTTTGGGCATTGAAGATAGATTGGTGAGTCAGAATGGGCCCTGCTTTCTTCAGGCAGAACTTGGGAACGATAGATCACCAAAGTCTGTAGCAGTTCACTTCTGGTTAAACAAGAGTTGAGAGAAATCTGTGAATGCCACCTATATTAGGCAGGGTTTTCCAGAGAAACAGCACCAATAAGACAATAGGATTTGTGAGTGTGTGTGTGTGTGTGTGTGTGTGTGTGTGTGTGTGTGTAGAAAGAGACAGATTTATTTTAAGGAATAGCTCATGCAGTCGTGGGTCTGAAATTGGTAGGGTAGGTAGCAGACTGGAAAGCTCAGGCAGAGTTTCTATAATGCAGTTTTGAGGCAAAATTCCTTCTTTGGGAAACCTCAGCCTTTGCTTTTATATCCTTCAAGTGATGAGAAGAGGCCATGCACATTAAGGAGGATAATCTGCTTTACTTAAAGTCTCCTACTTGTAAATGTTAATCACTTCTAAAAAATATTTTCATAGCAATGTCTGCACTAGTGTCTGATCAAACAACTGGGCACAAGAGCCCAGCCAAGGTGACACTTAAAATTAAGTATCACAGTGCACATAGCCATAGGTGCGAAAAGTTTGAAGGGCAAGTGTCAGAAGCAGTGAAATATAAGCTACTTCCAATTGAAGAAAACTTTTGTAAACTTAAGAGGCTCTTTTGTTTGCCATGGTCTAAATTTACTAGAAACGTATTTAAAGCTGATATTTTTTTCCATTTCTTACACACCCCAAACTGCCTCTATGGTCCCCAAATACTTTTTCCTCAGATCAAACAGTTGCTTCTGCTATTCATCCTCCCAGAACACCCTTCCTACTCCTCATCACAAACAACATATCTTCCCCATGAAAGGTGTTAATCAGGACACTCGTCCTACACCACGGCTTTTGTGACTCTTGTCATTTAACTTCAGGCTTCCCAGAAGCCATGCAATTCATAGAAATATGGAGCTTCAGAACTGGAAGGGAAACTTGATGACCAATATAACCAAATGTCCTCATTTTACTAATGAGGAAACCGGCTGCAGTGACTTTTAATCTGAGGTGAAACCAGGACCAGAATTCAGGTCTGCTCTGCCAGTCCTGGCTTTTTTAGACCTGATAGATGGGAGAGAACCATTGCACATTGGAAGGACAAGCAGCCTGGAAGGAAATACGAGATCTGAGATGATGCCTTGTTTATAACTGGGGGACTTAGATGAATCTTTTTACTTTCCCAAGCTTCCATTTTTTTTATTTGTTAAGTAGCTTAAATCAGTGTTTCTCAAACTTAAATACTCACACATGTCTCCTAGAGATTTTGTTAAGACACAGATTCTGACTCAGTGGGGCCTAGGATTCCACATTTCTAGCCAGCTTTCAGACGAGGCCTGGGCTGCTGGAACATGGACAAAGTTTGGAGTAGAGGGGCATAGATGATCCGTAAACCCAGTCTGAGCCTTAAAATTCTATGATTTGTTGACTCTGTGGTTAGGGATGGCAGCATCAAAGGTAAAATGCATAGTAAGGGAGAAAGTATTACATTTTACTATACTTTTTTTTTCACAGTACTTATCTTCTTTGGGTTACCCTCTATGCTGGTTTGCCTGAGAAAGTCTTAGCTTATGCCTGTTTTCCCAAAGTGATGATTAATAGAGACCCTTTCACTTTCAAAATTATCTCAGTTGGGACAATAAGTTACACGGCCACTCATCTTCTAAGTCCCTTTTGCTCATTTTCTGTGTTCACAGAACGTGGAATGCGTTCGGTTTCCACAGTTTGCTTATTTGAAGCCAAGGACAAAAGTATCCCAGAGTGTTTGTCTCCACAGTGCGTCAGAACTCCATGGTCTGCAAATTTGTTTCCTTTCCTTACAAGCAGCACACTTAGCGCAGAGGCCTTTGGTGAGGGCCTTCTGTGTTCAGCCCGCCCAAGACATGGGGCCCTGGGAAAAAGTGCTTGCTGTTTGTTTTGTGGTGACTGGCAGTGACGCTCAGGAAATCAAAAGCTAAATGGAAAAATACCTCATGGATGATTTTCCCATTTCCTATTCTCACAGAATCAATGTCTGAGTGTACAGTTCCCCAGTTCAGGGCCGCCAATTGCCTGTGCTTCTAAGCCCACCTAACTAAAGGCATTTGTCAAGGCAATGCCCAGAGAGGGCTCCAGCCCCACACTACAAACCCACCACCTGCTGTTACGACAGCCTGTCTTCAGGTCTCTTGTTGTAGGTGCTTCTTCAAAGCATCCTGCTCAAGGGACTATATGGCTGGAGGTTTCAAAATAGGTTATTAGTTACCACCTTTTGTTATTAGCTAGTGGCCAATGTTCATTTTTTCATTCATTCAATAAATATTTCTTAAGTGTGTATTATGTGCCAAGAAAGGATTACGTGACAGCTAAAACTAAGAATCAGACATAGCTTTAGTCTGTAGACCTTAGTTCTTGACTGGAAGAAGGTGAGAGAAGGGGAGGGGTGTTAATGGAGACCAGGAGGGGTAAGAAATGTGACGCTCTTTTTCTACAATTGAATCAGAACCTAAGAGCCTGTGCATTAAAAAGGAAAGGAAAGACACGAGGTTAATATTAATCGTAAAATATTAGCTTGCTGCTCACTTCCTTCAAGTCTTTCTTCAGAGGATGTTGCCTCACTGAGCTATGCTGGCCACTCTATTTAATACTGCAGCTCATTCCCTAACCTGGAACTCTAAATCTCTGCACTCGTTTATTCTTTCCACTATGCTTACTTTAATATATATGATAGGATTCACTATGCTTATGATATTTATTCCTAACTTTCTCCATTAGAATATGTACTTCATGAATTCGTTGAACACATGGCCCAGACCTGAAAAATGTTGTCAGACAGGAGAAATTCCAGAATGAGCTAAAACTTGAAAACAATCAATGTCAGAGAAGCAGAAAGGGATTTTTAAACTGTGGGAGGCAAGGAGAGTAAGAACCAAATAAGCTCACAGGGAGTTGGGGAATGTTCAGTACAATTTAACAGATGACAGAAAGCAAAATTACTCAACTCTTATTTTGCTTCTGTCTTGTCCAATATGAAAAGAAAATGAAAACTTGAAAAGGTAGGACAGAGCCGATGGAAGAGAAAATTGCCATTCAGAGCATGTACTTTGTATGTGCTCTTTTCTCCAGACTCACCGGACTGGCGTTCCGGGTGCTACAAGCACTTTCAGTCAACATCAGAACCACTACAGGCACCCGTGACAAAGGCAAATACGGGAGAGATGAAAAAAGTACCCTGACTGTCAAATGGGAGTAAGAACAGATGACACACCACATGTGTGCAGTGTGCTGTGAGTTTCTGATACAAAGGTGGAACGAGACGTGTCCAGCACTGAGTTGTGTGCTCCTATGCAGACATCATCTACGCTGACTTAAAAAGTCATTCATCAACACTTATTGGTCACAGTACTTCACTGAACTATGAATTCCCCTAGCAAGTATCATTCTAAAGATCACACTTTACCTTCTTATTCACAGCAACATAATTAGAGATTTTTGTCAAGCACCTTGCAGCAACCACAACACAACTTGTGTGTGGCTTTGCTCAGTAATGACCCTACCAAAAAGGAAACAATGTTCGCACAGCCTGACCTGGTCTTGGTGGGACCATGCTGGCTTTGAGAGATTACTGTCTTGTTCACTAAATGCTCCTAAACTAGGTGTTGGCCATTTAAGTCTAGATTCTGCTAAGCACCAACATCCCACATGTAAGATTTTCAGATTATGCAAATGTTTGGAAGTAACTACTATAAAAGATAACATAATCCATAACCAAAATTATTTTGACAGGGTGGAATACAAGTATAAACTGACTAAGACAAAATTCAGCCAGGTTAAAAGATATAAACTACCTATTTTTACCATTATAGGAAGAGGGTGACCTAAATTCTCTGATAGTTTAGTTTATTATAAATCTAACATCATTCAACATGCTAGTCCAGATATGGCTTCTAAAAGAATCTGCACTCTCTAAGGAAGTATAAAGAACAGTAAGACATCCAGGTCAAAGGAAGCAGCTAAGCTCATCGGAGTCTGCCCTGGTCATTCATGTGGTGTGTAGCTCAGGGGTAGATGTTTTGAAAGACCACTGACCAACTAAGGTAATCTATAAGAGCACAATGAGAGTTAGGAGGAGTTTTGAAACCACATGGAGCCTGACTCTAATTAGCCACAATCTAGAAATTTGTCAGTTTATGCCTTTTCGGGTGCCAAAGCTAAATTAGAGGGATGGAGTAACAAAGGAAGTTCCTAGTGAGGTGGGGATGAAGCATGGTGCTGGGAGTGAGTGGCAAAGCAGAGGGAAGAAGCTATACATTCATCTTCTGCACGGGAAGGTGAAAGGGGAGCGAACGTTGGTGGAAAAAGAAAGCAGGAAGAATGACCCCACAAAAAAAAGAGAGCTTCCGTCTTTTCCCATTTCCTGCTCCATGAAGGTTGTGCAAGTATGGGCAGTAACACCGGCAGGGAGTCTGACCAGTGCCGAGGCAGCCTTGCAGAACGGTCAGCAGGGACTCGGCCAATTTGAGTCTAAATCCTGGTACTATCACTGAATAGCTGTATAACTGACTGAGCTGTTAAATCTCTCTGTGCCTGAGATTTCCCTTCTTTCAAACAGGACTAATCGTACTTATCTTGTGTACTTAATGCGAGGATTAAACAAGATAATGTATGTAAAGTTCTCAGACTCGTGCTTGACACATAATACTATGCAGGTTTACCATGGATTGAGCACTTGCTGTACCCCAAGCTCTCTTATTTCATTCAATGCTCAGAACAGCCCTAGTAAACAGGAACTGCTGAAATAACCTCACAGATGAGGAAGCTAAAACTTTGAAAGGTTAAGAAACCTGACAAAGTTACTCAGGTAGAATATTGTGGAAAGCACTCTACGAACTTAGGTTTTTCTGGTAAAAGCATCTGAGATGTTATCCTCTGATCTTTATTACTTCTAATCTGATCTCTAAGTAACTAGGAAGCCAGTCACAACTGTGAAGAAACCACCAAAACAGAGGTGATAATACCAGTTGTGGGTTCTGGAAGGGCTGAGGATGGTGTTCACAAAGTCCAGTCTCCACCATCAGAGGGTGTGGGAGGCCAGAGTTTTGGCCATTGTGCCAGGAGTTAAGGAACAGAGTCCTGGAAAGAAGACGGAGAGACACTCTTAAGAGGTGACATCATAAAAGATTTCCAGGTCAGCTTCACTAGGTGAGCTGTTCCGAACGGGATTACGCGATCCGCATGCACAAGCACAGCGAGGGTAAGCCAGGATGAAAACCCTTTCTCGTGAACTGCGAGCAAATAAAGTTATGTCTCATTAAGCTACTCTTCTCTGGGATTCGTATTCACATAGCATAATTGCTGAAGTATTAAAGGACCAAGACAAAGGATATACAAGCCGAAGACCCAGCAAAAGTGGGAAAGAAGGAAAATAAGCAACAAGCTCGATGGGGAACCCAAACCCCAAGTGGATTTCAATCTATTGCTTCTGCAATTTGAGCTGCAGGGGATTTTCCTGACTCCATGAATGGTGATTCCAGGAAACATATTTCTGTGGGAGGTTTTTGGACCGATCTTATTTTTGTGCAATCTCCTGATGAACTAATAGTACTCCTAGTTGTACTGTATACTTACCAGTGTGGTTAGACTCCCAAATATATTTATGTTATCACTCTTGTTATTTTAATTGCATGCTTTAATTTAATATTACATACATTGATTACAGGAGCATTCAGCCAGCTATCAGCCCTGATCATTTTAGTTAAGAGTTCTTCTGCATGTGACTACCTGAGGGCCTTCTGAAAAAATGGGACTATTACAGAGCTTGCATGTACAGTAAAAGGAATATTGATGGAACTGACTATATGTAACCCGGAGAGGCAATGACTCAGAAAGACAGAATTATTGATTTCACACATATAAAGTACTATCCTGCTTGAGGATAATTTAGGTTTCTCCTATGGAACTCCATATAGAATGTTCCAAAAATAGCTCTTAAACAAATTGAACAAAATGTAGTAAAGACAACATGGTAGAATAGAAAGAATAAAAGTCTTAGTGCTAGACAAACCTGGGCATAAATCCTGGCTTCACCTTGTATGATGCTTATAGTCAAGTTACATCTTAAATCCTCAATATTTTTCTACATAAAATTATAATAATAATATTTATCTCAAAGCATTATGAACAATAAATAAAATAGTCTATCTTAAGTTTCTGGTATAGTTTCTAGCATATGTTAGACACATAATAAATGATCATTCCCTTTCTCATCTTCTTCCCTGTCCCTGGAGGTATGAAACAGAAAAGATAATTATCACTTAAACACACTACATCTTAATGCCACATCTTAAGATGTGGAGAGAACTATAAAAATTCCTTCCAAATCAAATTCTCACCTGGAGGCAGACACTGTGGATACGGCTCCTTACCTATCAAAAAGCCATTTCCCTCTTTCTTTCTGGATGGCAGCCTTCCACAGTTGTTTAAGGTTGACTAAACATCTTTTGGCTTCCAGGAAGGTCGACCCAGGCCCTGGCCTAAATTCAGTACTTTTATGGCAGATTACATTACCTTTGGGAAACCACCCTCAACCCCCACCCTACCGTGACCTCCCTGAGAAGAGTATCTTTCCTGCCCCATTGACTTGGGACCCAGAATGTGGCAGAAGTAAGAATGTGCCGAATCCAGCCTGAGGCTTGCCTCTCAGGGAACTTCTGGCACCTGGGTAGTGCAGGTCTCATAAAGAGAGACACACAATACTGCTTCCCTGGCCAACCCCTCAACTTGCAGGGTCAAGCCGAGCCACCCCCGCTGACCCGCAGATACATGAAAGAAATAACTGTGATGTACATCCTTGAGATGAGTTCCTGCTGAGTTGTTCAGCAGTAATAGCAACAGCAGGCTGATACACCTGGTTTATGAGATACTAGGTAACATCAGAGAGAAGCTTCTGGGAAATAGGTTTCTTCTCTGATATGCGAAAGGTGTATGAAAATAAACTCTACTCAGTGCTATATCCTGACTTTGATTGAGGCAGTCAGCTTATTAGCACCAGGAGAAGACAAATAGAATCCCAGACACCAGTTCAGAATCACGAACCAATACCACTAACCACCTTGCTTCACTTCTTGTAAGGTGACAAGAATAAATCCTGTTTGTTGAAACCATGGTTTGTTTGGCATCTCTGTTCCCTGCAGCTGAAGGTGTCCTAAGTGACACATATCAATATTGAAACCTGTAACTATTGAACTCTGAGAGTTCTAGTTTTTATAACATGAACCAACATATTTGACAATTTGCAGTATTTCTGGTTGGTGGCTAGATGTCATGTATTGTTATTTTTTGTGAACCACTGGCTCAGTCAGTCAGCATTTCCTGCTAATTTGTTGGATACTCAAACATTCAGGATGTGCGCCAGGGAGCTGTGTTCCCCATAACCATACTAACGGGTACAAAGCTTCATCCCCTTCAGAGACTCTTTCTCTACTTTCAGTGTGCATTTCTCCCCACATTAGAATATCCATGTATAACAGAAGTTGCTCCTTGAAACTTGTGACTGGGCCACCTTCCAAGGGCTCTCATGACACTCCCTGTCTCCTCGTCACATCTGGACTCTGGATGTATAAAGGTCAGATTCATGTGGAAAAGGGAAAAGGAAGTGAGACAAGTCCTTTCCAATGATTCCTCGTTTCAGAGCCAAACTGGTGCCACTGAAGATGCTGGACAGAGATTGCCTGAGTCTGGGTCCCTGTCTTGCCCCTTCCCAGAGGTGGGAACAGGGACAGGTATTTACCCTCTCTTTACCTCAGTATCCTCCTGGGTAAAATAGAGGTATCATAGTCCATACCTCATAGTATGTTACAAAAGCTTAAATGAGATAATACACGTACAGCACCCAGAATGGTGCATAGAAAGCAACCGGTATGGAAGAATTGTCGAACTGTTGTTAGTCTATCAAAGCATAGAATGCTGAAGCTTATGGAGAGAAGGACAGACAATATGAGGTAAGAGCAGGCTGGTGCAATGGGGGTGCCAGTGAGATGGGACATTTCAGCTAATATATGGCATTTAGAATAATAACCTCATTCTTCCCTGAGGTTCATGTCATCAGAAATTGGTGTCCTATAGCTTCTACGTTGACCCTATTTTTTTTTCTTTTTAGAGATAAACAAAGTCTAATTTCTCCTAACTTTATGAAGCCCTTCAAATATTTGTGAGGTATTATTTCCAACCCCACCGCCTTCAACTACAGGTCTTTTCCAGATTCAATAGTTCTTATGCATGTAGCAACTTATCCCATAACATGGCAGCTCTTTCTTAACCACACACCCCAGTTCATTTCTGTCCCTATGTGGACACAATACTGCAGCACAAAGCACACCAGGGTGGTCCCAGCTTCTCCCTTGTTTTAGAAACTATACTTCTGTTGATTTAGCCCACATACTCAATGAATCCCTTTGGCAGCCTCATTAACAAATTTTCTACATATGCTTCCCCTATGTCTGAATTGTTATTACAGCCCAAATTCCCTTTCCATATTCATCTAATTAGAAATGAAGCTCTGATGCAGAATATTGTTTTTGTTGTAATTACATTTCATCCTATTAGATGCAGCCCAAATCATTTTGTATCCTGATTCTGCCATCCACTGTGTTTCTCATTCCACCTAGGTTTCTGTCATCTGAAGACTGAAGAAGCTTGCCTGCAATGTCTTCATTCAAGACCCTGGTAAAACTGGAATAGATCAGGGCAGGCCACCAAAAACCTATCCAATGTTGTGACTGACTCATTAATCAGCACCTTTTAATATAAATTTTTAACAAGTTGCAAACTGTACTTATTTGTCCATGAGGATTTCACAAAGCACCTTGCTAATTGAACAAATAGATGAAAACATTTAAAAGTCCCAGAACCCTATCTTTATTTACAAAAAAGAAAAGAAATAACATTGCTTGAAAACATAGCTGTCAGTATAGATTCTTTAAATGTTTATAAAGTTCCTTTGCTAATCCATTGTGGAGTAGTAGGTGGCATTTTTATTCAGTCCACTTTTTTAAAAAATGAGAATACATTTGGAGAATAAGCTTCACACCCATATCCACTGTAGATTTGGAAATGCATGGGCATGTTTGAGGACTGACAGGAAGGTCCCTGCTAGATGCCTATTTGCATGAAGCTTCCCAGGAGCCTTATTAGAAGTCAATGACTTGGTATAATAAGACAAATATCTTGTTCCAGAATTATGACCATAAGTCTTTGTGAAATTAAACCATCCCCTTATTCAACCAAGCAGTATTCCAGATGGGAAAAGAACACACCCCAAGGACAGAAAGAATCAAGGTGCATGAATTTTGTCTGTGGGTAATGGCTGGATAGAAAGGATAATTTTCTATTATAGCAATGTGTGCATGGCTTGAATTCTCTTTTAGTGTCAGAGTCCAAGGGGAGAAATTAGAGACTGCAGGTAACCATGGGTTTGAGTCTTGCCTCTACTACTTAATAGCTATGCTATAGGATCTGTTTTTAGAGGACCATTGCTAGTCTCTAATGAAAAATACTTTTTTGTAAATTCTTACAAGTTTAAAAAATACCCTGGTGTCTAGTACAGAATTGTATATAAGCTTTCCCAATGCATCTATTCTAGTTCCCTTTGATATTTTACCTTTCTTCCATAGAGTTAATTTGGGATTGTAGAGTCAAAGTTAAATTCATGAACATTTCCTTCTTGAGTTATATTTCACTTTAAATTTTTTCCTGAACTTTTAAAATCTGTTTTCCCAAAGTCCTTAGCACATATCGGGCCATACTCAGCTTCCCCTTTCCTGATAGTCACTGCTTTCGAGTGTTCAAGTGGTTTTTGCTCAGTGAAAGTGGCTTTTACAGCCCAAACTTGAACTACAAGTTTTGTCAGTTTTGAGACCACTGAACCCTAAGGGGTTGGTATGTGTAAGAGCTTTTGTTTTGGGATCTTGGAGAAGTGGGAGTGTTCTGTGAAGAGATCAGAGGGAAAGAAACAATGGAAGAGTAATTGACCCTCACCAAAACCCCCCAAGACAAGATTGGACCCAATGGCCTTATGGAGCCTTATGAGAAAGCAGAGTCCAGCAGCCTGTATAAGACTGTGGGGGGCGCTGAGAAGCCCAGGACTGGGAGCCCTCTGTGGGCCTGGGGAGGCCTAGGGAGGAGCGGAGCTGTCCCCACCGAGAACTCCACCGCTAAGGGGGTCCTAGAGAAAGAGAGAACAGAGGGGCGTGAGCAGGTAATTTCTTCCCAGGTTCATGGTGTTCCAGCGAATTTCCTATCTCTATGATGTACAGTGACATTCTGCCTCTTGTTCAAGTAGACTGGATTCTTTGAATCAAGGTTTAACTTCATCTTGAATGCCAGTCGTGGGTCCCTGGTCCTCCCATGGTAGTGCCCATGAGGTCTCGTTTACCCTGCTGGGCTATGCAAACTGTTAGCCATGGTTTCATCATTGGTGTGCAGACATGCCAGTATCTTCAACATGGTGTTTCACTGTCATTCCAATATTTCAACTATGAAATAATATGCATCTTTTCTACCAATAGTTAACACTATATTCCCTATAGTAATTAGATTCTGGATGTTTCTATTCTTTTTTTTTTTTTGACATCTAAATTCCTTTTGAAAGTCTCATTAAGAGACTTTGAGAAAACAATTTCTTTGTCCAAAGCCAATGATATACACTTTTCATTATTCCTAAATCTTAAGTTATTGTCCAAAAATTCATATCTCATTTCATGGCACCATCTACAGAGCCTAGTTAATTAATTATCTCTTATTTTGTCTTTTCTTATAAAATTCCAAACTTCAGTGGTAATAGGCAAACACTGACTGTATCTAAGTCCTAAGGCCTTCTGCCTGACCTCACATAAACAAGTGGTACCTCTTAGATTTTTGTTGATGCTATCTCCATGTGTTGGATAATGTCCATTATTTCTCAACTTTGTACTTACCCTTCTGTATGTTTCTCTTTACCACAGTGGTTGGAAGACTGCAAAATACACTTTGCAGAATCCCTCACCAGCTGGCATCCAGTAGGAGGCAGGAGATGGAAGACTAGAGGAAAGGAGAAGCCATGCCTGTGGTTTCTGCTTGTGCCTGTGGCATTGGTGGAATCAGAACCCAGATCAGCCAGAGCAGCCACAGGGGCGGTGAGGATAGTAACAGAGTTGTAGAACATTAGCAGTTTTGGAAAGAACATATAAGCAAGGGTGACTGGTGATTGGTGGGTCCCCAGGGACTGCTCAGGTAGCAGTGTTCCAGTGGGAGCAGCCTCAGTGGCTCAGTGTTCATGGACTCTGGGTAGAGTCATTTTCCCTTTTGTCCTCCAGCTCTAGGTGTGATAGCATTTGAGTGTCATTGCCAGTCTTTGGAGAAGCTAACCTGTCTTGTTTTGCTTTCCTAGCCTATTCCAGTAAGTTTGTGGCAGATCCCTTACATTAAATTCCCTCTCTGTTGGACACTTAGATCTGTTTCTGTTTTTCTGAACTGAGCAGGACTGATGCATGCTGTTATGAATCAGCATGTGTGTGTACCAGTCAGCCGATGTGGTATGCCTAGAGGGCATTTCATCATACCCTGGAAAAACAGTTAAGGAAGACTCAGTTGAAAAATGTGAGCTCTGCACACAGTTGTTCTTTATCTCTCAGTAGACAATCACAACCTTACAGATCATTTTTCTCATTTCCCCACCTCTCATTTCTCCATCATCCCAATAACCCTCCTCCCATTGGAGAGATGTCTGTTTTTCTTTTTTTTAAAAAATTATTATACACACCTCAGATCCTAAACCTGAAATTAAGGAAAGGAAACAAACTCCATCCTTTATTTCTCTATCATTTCTCTCTGAAATCATTTTTGCACACAATTTGGCATTCAAAAGGAAGGCTGTAGTAATAATGTTAGCCCAGAGGAAGGGGTGAGATTGCTCTCATGAGTCCAGTTAAAATGGGAGGCTTATGCTGACATCAGTGTGGGCAAGAATCTTGGGCCATACGTTCATTATTATCATATGTAGCCTTTAATCCAAAATCAAATATGGAGAATATCATACTCCTCCAAAAATTAAGAATGGAATGTTATCTTGCACTATGGGACAATTCCATAGATTACCACAGTCAAAATCACGCCAGTACCTCGATACTTAGGCACTATGCCTTCATCATTCTGAGTAAGGAGGATGGAGGGTGGTGACTCCAAACCTGGGAAATACTCATATAATGGTCTATTGCCCTGATGGATTTTTTGACCTTTAATAGTCAGCCACTCTGTCTCCATGCACTTTCCTCCCCCATGTCTACATATAAGGCAGATACGATAGGTCTAGAAGTTGACACTTTATTAGACACAAAATTTGGTGGAAAAAAGATTAAGCCAAGCAGTTGAATGCTGTCCAGAAGCAGAGAAAGGCTGCAGCCAAATTTCCCCAGCTCTTTGCTTCATCACATGATGTTGCTTGGATATCAGCTCATCAACAGACTGCGTTTCTACTGCTACCACTACGTGGGGACAGACCCTGCAAGAAAACTACACTGAGTATGAATACTAGCTTTTAAAACAGGGGAGAGTACATACAATACAAAGTAAGTTTCTTCTAAACAACTCTGTCTTTTTTGTTTCAGCTGTACAAGGTAAGTTCCTTTTAAACAACTCTGTCTTTTTTGTTTCAGATGTAAGTTATGTAGTAGTTTTCCTCCCCGGATCTGCTGAGCATTTTAATCAAACTTTGTCAGGTATAGTCCATTTGAATAGGTAAGATGAATTTCCTCAGCGATAGCCCAGGAAAAGCACACATGAATTGTTGCCACAAGAAAGATCGTCAATCATTTCCTTATGCTATTTGAGAAAAGAAGAAATCTTTCCAGCTTTCAAAAATATTTATGCTCTGTGCTGCAGATCTGGAAAACGGGAGGAGGGATATTGGGATGATTTGGTAGAGGATAGAATGTCAGCTTCTATCACAGAGAATATTAAAAGAATATATCTTGGCTGGTATGATTTCTGGAGTGCACATTGAAAGAAAGTAGTATTAAAACATTTACAGTTTAATTCAAACATTTATTTCATAGAAACAGCACACACAGAGATATTGACTGATGCTTTCCTAATAAATTTCTTTACTGGAAGATCTGGGTCTTAGCTGTGTGAACTCAGAACCAGGATTTTCTCACATGTTAAAATACTTTGTAAGTGTGTGCACATATATATTCATGTGTGTGCATATGCATGAGCATACACTAGGATAGAAGAGGGAGAGATGCAGTGGCATAAAGTGAGAGCATTCTATATCCATGATCTTAGTTAACCAAACAGCTCGAAGAGGTTGGCACTGTCGAGAAGGGCAAAGGAGTAAGCAGAGGGGGGAAAGGCTCGGGGTTTCCACTCCAGGCCTCGGCAACCCTATTCCAATGTCTATTCTTCCTTGATAGTTAAGTTTTGTATTATTATAAACACCTCAGATTCTAAACCTTAAGGAAAGGAGACTTACTCAGAGCAGGTGTTTTGTATCTTTGTCAGGCCAGTAGCAAGAAACATGGTTAAGCTTAATCATTTCTTTCATAGTACAATGCTCTAAAATCACATATCTAAATGTGCAAGAAATGGAAACTGATGTAAAGGTATATTACACTGACACCAAAAATCATATTTTCTAGGGGTGTTTAATGAGTTAGGGAAGTGCATGCCACAGAGTATGATCTCCCTTTTCTAAAATCACACACAATATACAGAAAAAAAGAGAAAAAAAGCAAATGCCAACAATAATTATTGAAGTTAGATTACAGATTATCTTATTTTCTTCCTCTGTTTTAAAATTTTTCCCAGTTTTCATATGTGACATATATTATTTTTAGAATCAGATGAAGTAATAGTTATTATTTAAAATTATCAAGAAATAAGTTGATGTGGTGTGGTTCTACAACCCATCTGTTCCAAATACAGAATGAAACAGAAAGATAAGGGCTCTGAATTTCTCCTTGCATAAAGAAGAAGAAAAAGTGCAGAATGAAGCATCTGGTGAGGTCCAATTCCTCACAAATGTGAGAAAACTTTTATCCCTTGAAATAAATAACCTTTATCTACTAATTTATTTATTTACTTGCTCATTTATTTACTTACACACCCAAATTTGAACAAAACGAAATTTCATTCTATGCTTTGTTTTTCCTCGAAGGTACAGGGTAAAAAACGGGAGAAAAACAGAGAAGACAACCAAAGCTTCGGACTGTCCCACAGAATCCGTGCATTCAAGTCCCTCCCTCTGCCTCTGCCACTTCATTATTGAAGGTACAGGCGTATCATTCACAGTTGGAAGGACATCGTCTGTCTTTCCTTCAAGGCTTGAGGACGTTTTCTCATGTGTTTGTTTATCCAGCATGAGGGAGAACATTGGGCCCTGGACACAGGTTGATGGTGCGAGTGAATGAACGAGCACCTGGATGACTAATCCTGTACCCATCGGTTTCGGGAGCTCTAACAGGTGGTGAAATCTTCGTTACTGACTCACTGCCAGTGATGGGAAACCTGCTGATTGACTACCAGCTCTCTTCTAGGGAACTATGTCAGCTCCTTTCAGTCAAAATTAGTTGAATCATTCTTGTAAATACTCTGCAAAAATTTCAGTTCTCTTCCATCTTCTCAAGGAAGGATAAGCAACATAGTAGGAATATTGGGAAAGTTACTATTATTTCTCATTTAGGAAGTTTAACTCTTTACTAAGTAAAAGAAGTAGGCTTTTTTTTTCTTATAAAATAAAGCCATAACTTTTAAGATTTTACTTTATATAACAGAAACTTCCATTGCACTTTAGAGATTTGCTCTTGAAACTGGCTTTTAATTTTCATATTATATTGTTCTCAGTCATTCGAAAAGGCTTAAGTAGGAATCCATTCTCTTCTTCAAACATATTGACTTTAA
Organism: Smutsia gigantea; assembly: GCA_032199065.1. Lineage (NCBI taxonomy): Eukaryota > Metazoa > Chordata > Mammalia > Pholidota > Manidae > Smutsia > Smutsia gigantea. The sequence continues at coordinate 24,603 of JAVSCE010000710.1, forward strand.
AAACATATAAATCAGACTTCCGGGAAGATGGCGGCATGAGCAGGGCAGCGGAAATCTCCTCCAAAAACCATATATATTTATGAAAATACAACAAATACACCTATTCCTAAAAGAGAGACCAGAAGATACAGGACGACACCCAGCATGCAGCAACACCTGAGAGGACTCGGCACCCTGCGAGGCGGGTAAGATACGGAGCCATGACCCGGCGGGACCCGAGCACTCCCCGACCCCAGCGGACCGGCAGGAGGAGAGGATTCAGAGCCGGGAGAGAGTGGAGGCATGGGCCAGCCAAATAACCAGCCCTGGTGATCTGCGCCGGGAGCACTGACACACTTCGCGCGGTGTATCGGAGATTGGAGAGACAGAGGTGCAGGATCCAAGACGGCAGGTCCACTCAGCCAGTTCCCTGGGACAAAAGAAAAGCGTGTGCTTTTTTAGGGGTCTTAAAGAGACAGGGGCCCAATATTGTCCCAGCGCTCTCAGCCAAGCAGGCTGGGAGTCCTGGGGAATTTGGGTCCCCTTGGACAGCAGCTGGGAAAAGCAGTCGCACTTGGACTTTCCACAGAAATCAGCAGCCTCCCACTTGTTCCCTCCCCGACCAGAGTCACAAAGGGCCCTGCGGAGCAGTGTGGCCTGGCGGAGTGGCCGCGACTGCAGAATAATGGAGCAGCAGCGCCAACTACAGCATCCTCACAGAAACTACACCCAGCGGGCATATTTTTTTTTCTCTTTTAACCCTTTCTTCTTTTTTTCTTTTTCTGACCACTTCTATCTCCATGAAAAGACAGAGGAATATGTTACAAAGTTCACCCAGACAATCCCAGAGAGGGAGCCTGATGGGATAGACATGCACAATCTTCCTGAAAGAATTCAGAATCAAAGTCATAAGCATACTGATGGATCTACAGAGAAATATGCAAGAGCTAAGGGAGGAAGTGAGGGAAGTGAGGAAAGACAATACAGAGATTAGACAAGCGATCGACAGGCTTAGCAGCAGACTGGATGAGATGCAAGAGGCTGTTAATGGAATAGAAATCAGAGAACAGGAATACAGAGAAGCTGAGGCAGAGAAAGATAAAAGGATCTCTAGGAATGAAAGAATTTTAAGAGAACTGTGTGACCAATCCGAATGGAACACTATTCGTATTATAAGAGTATCAGAGGAAGAAGAGAGAAAAAGGGATAGAAAGTGTCTTAGAAGAAATAATTGCTGAAAACTTCCCCAAGCTGGGGAAGGAAATAGTCTCTCAAACCATGGAAGCCCACAGATCTCCCAACACAAGGGACCCGAGAAAGACAACACCAAGACACATAATAATGAAAATGGCAAAAATCAAAGATAAGGACAGAGTATTAAAGGCAGCTAGAGAGAGAAAAAAGATCACCTACAAAGGAAAACCCACCAGACTATCATCAGACTTCTCAACAGAAACCTTACAGGCCAGAAGAGAATGGCATGATATATTTAACATAATGAAACAGAAGGGCTTCGAACCAAGAATATTGTATCCAGCACGATTATCATTTAAATTTGAGGGAGGGAGTAAACAATTCCCTGACAAGTGAAAACTGAGGGAATTTGCCTCCCATGAACCACCTCTTCAGGATATCTTAAAGGGACTGCGCTAGAGGGAAGCATTCCTAAGGCTAAAAAGATGTCACCAGAGAAAATAAAATCATAGCAAAGAAAGCAGATCAAATACTAACTAAAGGCAAAGAATAAAACACCTAGTACATAAAGAATGGAGGAGGAAGAATAAGAAGGGAGAGAAATAAAGAATCATCAGACTGTGCTTCAATAACTTAACAAGAAAGTTAGGTTAGACTGTTAGATAGTAGAGAAGCTACCCTTGAACCTTTGGTAACCGCGAATCTAAAGCCACCAATGGCAATAAGTACATATCTATCGATAATCACCTTAAATGTAAATGGACTGAATGCAGCAGTCAAAAGACCTAGAGTTACGGAATGGATAAAAAAGCAAGACCCATCTATATACTGCTTACAGGAGACTCACCTCAAACACAAAGATATAAACAGACTAAAGGGGAAGGGGTGGAAAAAGATATTTCATGCACACAACAAGGAGAAAAAAGCAGGTGTGACAGTACTTGTTTCAGACAAAATAGACTTCGAAACGAAGAAAGTAGCAAGAGATAAAGAAGGACATTACATAATGATAAAGGGGTCAGTCCAACAAGAAGATATAACCATTATAAATATATATGCACCCAACACAGGAGTGCCGGCATATGTGAAACAAATACTAACAGAATTAAAGGAGGAAATAGAAAGCAATGCATTCATCTTAGGAGACTTCAACACACCACTCACTCCAAAGGACAGATCAACCAGACAGAAAATAAGTAAAGACACAGAGGCACTGAACAACACACTAGAACAGATGGACCTAACAGATATCTACATAACTCTACATCCAAAAGCAACAGGACACACATTCTTCTCAAGTGCATATGGAACATTTTCCAGAATAGACCACATACTAGGCCACAAAAAGAACCTCAGTAAAGTCAAAAATATTGAAATCCTACCAACCAACTTCTCAGATCACCAAGGTATAAAACTAGGAATTGTAGAAAAAAACAAAAAGGCTCACAAATACATGGAGACTTAACAGCATGCTCTTAAATCATCAATGGGTTAATGACCAAATCAAAACAGAAATCAAAGACTATATGGAGACTAATGACAAGAACAACACAAAGCCACAACTTCTGTGGGACACAGCAAAGGCAATTCTAAGAGGAAAGTATATTGCAATCCAGGGCCATTTAAAGAAGGAAGAACATTCCCAAATGAATAGTATAAAGACATAGTTACTGAAATTGGAAAAAGAAGAACAAATGAGGCCAAAAGTCAGCAGAAGGAGGGTCATAATAAAAATCAGAGAAGAAATAAATAAAATTGAGAAGAGTAAAACAATAGAAAAAAAATCAATGAAACCAAGAGCTGGTTCTTTGAAAAAATAAACAAAATAGATAACCCCCTAGCCAGACTTACTAAGAGAAAAAGAGAATCTACACACATAAACAGAATCAGAAATAAGAAAGGAAAAATAACGACAGACCCCACAGAAATACAAAGCATTACAAGAGAATATTATGAGAATCTGTATGCTAACAAGCTGGAAAACATAGAAGAAAAGGACAACTTCTTAGAAAAATACAACCTTCCAAGACTGACCAAGCAAGAAACAGAAAAACTAAACAGACCAATCACCAGCAACGAAATTGAATCGGTAATCAAAAAACTACCCAAGAACAAAACCCCCAGACCAGATGGATTCACCTCTGAATTCTACAGACATATAGAGAAGAAATAACACCCATTCTCCTTAAAGTTTTCCAAAAAATAGAAGAGGAGGGAATACTTCCAAACTCATTCTATGAAGCCTGCATCACCCTAATATCAAAACTGGGCAAAGACCTCACCAAAAAAGAAAATTACAGACTGATATTCCTGATGAACGTAGATGCAAAAATACTCAACAAAATATTAGCAAACCAAATTCAGAAATACATCAAGAGGATCATCCACCATGATCAAGTGGGATTCATCCCAGGGATGCAAGGATGGTACAACATTCGAAAATTCATCAACATCATCCACCACATCAACAAAAAGAAGAACAAAAACCACTTGATCATCTCCATAGATGCTGAAAAAGCATTTGACAAAATTCAACAACCATTCATGATTAAAACTCTCAACAAAATGGGTATAGAGGGCAAGTACCTCAACATCATAAAGGCCATATATGACAAACCCACAGCTAACATCATACTTAACGGCGAGAAGCTGAAAGCTTTTCATCTAAGATCGGGAACAAGACAGGGATGCCCACTCTCTCCACTGTTATTCAACATAGTACTGGAGGTCCTAGCCATGACAATCAGACAAAACAAAGACATACAAGGCATCCAGATTGGTAAAGAAGAAGTCAAATTGTCACTATTTGCAGATGACATGATACTGTACATAAAAAACCCTAAAGACTCCACTCCAAAACTACTAGAACTAATATCTGAATTCAGCAAAGTTGCAGGATACAAAATTAACACACAGAAATCTGTTGCTTTCCTATACACTAATGATGAACTAACAGAAAGAGAAATCAGAAAAACAATTCCATTCACAATTGCATCAAAAAGAATAAAATACCTAGGAATAAACCTAACGAAGGAAGTGAAAGACCGGTACTCTGAAAACTACAAGACACTCCTAAGAGAAATTAAAGAAGACACTAACAAATGGAAATTAATCCCATGCTCTTGGCTAGGAAGAATAAATATTGTCAAAATGGCTATACTACCTAAAGCAATCTACAGATTCAATGCAATCCCTATCAAAATACCAGCAGCTTTCTTCAATGAACTGAAACAAATAATTCTAAAATTCATATGCAACCACAAAAGACCCTGAATAGCCAAAGCAATCCTGAGAAGGAGGAATAAAACAGGGGGAATTACACTCCCTGACTTCAAGCTCTACTACAAAGCCACAGTAATCAAGACAGTTTGGTACTGGCACAAAAACAGACCCACAGACCGTGGAACAGAATAGAAAATCCGAACATTAACCCAAACATATACAGTCAATTAATATATGATAAAGGAGCCTTGGATATACAGTGGGGAGATGACAGCCTCTTCAGCAGCTAGTGTTGGCAAAACTGGACAGCTACATGTAAGAGAATGAAACTGGACTACTGTCTAACCCCATACACAAAAGTCAACTCAAAATGGCTCAAAGACCTGAATGTAAGTCATGAAACCATAAAACTCTTAGAAAAAAACATAGGCAAAAATCTCTTAGATATAAACATGAGCGACTTCTTCATGAACATATCTCCCTGGGGCAAAGAAAACAAAAGCAAAAATGAACAAATGGGACTATATCAAGCTGAAAAGCTTCTGTACAGCAAAGGACACCATCAGTAGAGCAAAAAGGCATCCTACAGTATGGGAGAATAAATTCATAAATGACATATCCAATAAGGGGTTGACATCCAAAATATATAAAGAACTCACACACCTCAACAAACATAAAGTAAATAATCCAATTAAGAAATGGGCAGAGGACATAAATAGACACTTCTCCAAAGAAGAAATTCAGACGGCCAACAGGCACATGAAAAGATGCTCCACATCGCTAATCATCAGAGAAATGCAGATTAAAACCACAATGAGATATCATCTCACACCAGTGAGAATGACCAACATCCAAAACACAAACAACAAGAAATGTTGGCGAGGATGTGGAGAAAAGGGAACCCTCCTACACTGCTGGTGGGAACGCAAATTAGTTCACCCATTGTGGAAAGCAGTATGGAGGTTCCTCAAAAAACACAAAATAGAAATACCATTTGACTCAGGAATTCCACTCCTAGGAATTTACCCTAAGAATGCAGCAGCCCAGTTTGAAAAAGACATGCACCCCTATGTTTATCGCAGCACTATTTACAATAGCCAAGAAATGGAAGCAACCCAAGTGTCCATCAGTAGATGAATGCATAAAGAAGATGTGGTACATATACACAATGGAATATTATTCAGCCATAAGAAGAAAACAAATCCTACCATTTGCAACAACATGGATGGAGCTAGAGGGTATTATGCTCAGTGAAATAAGCCAAGCCGAAAAAGACAAGTATCAAATGATTTCACTCATATGTGGAGTATAAGAACAAAGAAAAAAACTGAAGGAACAAAACAGCAGCAAACTCACACTACCCAAGAACGGACTAATAGTTACCAAAGGGAAAGGGGGGAAAAGGGGCATTACGATTAGCAGATGTAATGTTGGGGGGGGACACGGGGAGGGCTGTACAACTCAGAGAAGACAAGTAGTGACTCTATAGCATCTCACTATGCTGATGGACAGTGACTGTAATGAGGTTGGTGGGGGCGACCTGATGAAGGGGGTAGTTTAATAACCATAATATTGCACATGTAACTGTAGATTAATGATACCAAAATAAATTATAAAAAAACATATAAATCAGAAACTGTAAAGTTGAAATAATGTCTTGAATGGAATCGATATTAAGTTTAAGTTCTCTAGACCTCAAAACAAAAAACCTGACTCACAGGTTTCAACTCCATACAAAAATTTGTAACATGAATATCACTTTACTTTTTCTATAATTATCTTTAGTTTTCATTACAATGGCTGTCAACTAGTTTTGAAAATTCTGTCATTGTTTTGAATTTTTTAGCCCAGGATGAACTTATTTTATTTTAGTTTTTCTAAAATGTTGATACTACTTTCTCAGTTTCCCCATCTGCATATAATAAGCTCTTAATATATATACTAGTTATAAAGAAGTAACAGTAGTCCTGGCCCTTCTTTTTCCTCCCTGTCACTAGCTGGTAACCTTCTAAATGGTCTCCTGCCCAAAGGTCTGTCTTCCCTTTTGTCCATTCTCCACAACAAGGCCATTATCTTTCTAAAATGCAAATCTGGTCAACATTTTGGGTTGGATAATTTTTTGTTGCAAGGGACTGGGAGGTTGTTTTGTGCACTATAGGGTATTCAGCCTCATTCCCAGCCTCCACACACTGAATGCCAGTAGCATCCATCTTCCCTTCCATCATTTGTGACAATCAAAATTTCTCCAGACATTGCCAAATGGCTTTTAAGGGTCAAAATCACTGCTCTTTAGAAATACTGCCTTAAATAAAGACCTTCAATGGCTCCGCATATAAAAGGTAATTTTTAAACTCCACAAAGCATAAAAGGCTTCCACAATCTCCCCCTGCCTAACTCTACAGCGTTTTACAGCTCAGAGTCTATATTCTGAATTGAATTTTTTAAAAAAGTCTGGTTCCCAATGTATCCAGATATTTTGTGTCCCATAAGAAAATTTGGAACACTTTCTCCCATTAGTTAGCTTTTCTTTTTCTTCTAGAATAGCGGTCCTCAAATTTTAGTGTGCATATATCAGAATTACCTGGAGGACTTGCTAAAACCCAGAGAGCTGGACCCTACCCTCCAGAGTTTCTGATTCTGTAGGTCTGGGGTGGGCCCTGCGAATTTTCATTTTTGACCAGGTCCCAGGTGATATTGATACCCTTAAGGAACCGGCATTCTAGTCCCCTTAGAGCCTTCCTCCTCACCCTTATGGCTCAGACGTCGTCTCATTCAGGGGCCTTCCTTGACTGCCGCATAGTGTTGGTTGTCCTGTTCTCACAGCACCTTTTTGCCAACGATGTTGAGCCCTTACCACACTGCCCATCCACTCATTTATTGGTCTCCCTGCTTACTGGCAACTCCCAGGGTAAAGCTCTCTTCACCCATCCAGAGGCCTGGCATATTCCAGGCCCCAAGTGTGTTCTCACAGCCCACCTTCCTCAACAAGGATCATAACAGAGCGATAGAGTGATAAGATATTGGAAATTCTTGGATTTCCCTCAGCTGAATATTTTGACCTACTTACCTAGAATCTTTTACTTAGGCATTTTCACGATCACAAAGGCCAGTGGACATCTGTTTAAGGAAACTAAGGGAGAAAACCACCCAATTGTTTTCTAATTGTTACGTGTGTGTATGTACGAGAGTGCGTTTTATTTCTGGGGCAGTCAGCTTTGACTACACTACACCACACTCGGAAACCTACAGAACACCACCAACTTATCAAAACCACCTGCTCTTCTCTGACACGACCTAAACCAGGGGCAGCAGCAGTACTTTTACATCATCATGAGGACTTATGACTCCAGGCCCCCGTGGGAGGCCCTGCAGGCCCTCTATATTCACAGCCTTCAGCTGCAGCACCTGCTTGGTGAGTTGTGAGTTTAACTACCTGACCTGAACCAGGCACCTCAGGAATGGGCTTGTTCATTGTGGCTGGAAGTCAAGTTTCCAGATAAATAATTTAAGTAGGTTGGCCTCTGCTAGTGTGCTATTTTATCAACACGGTCAGCAGGCTGCGTTTAAAAATGATTATCCCAGACAATAGAAAGCAAGGTTTCTTGGGTAAATTAAGAGAGTTTAAAGAAATCATAGTACAGAATGTTATAAAATGTCAACAACTGTCAGATTTATAGGAATATGATCTAGGGTCAGATCATAGCTCAGCCCCTTCCTTGGTTGTTAGACTTATGAGCTTGGTTTACTCACAGTAGTGACAGTTATATTTATTAAGCATTTACCTTGTTCCAGGCATTGTGTGAGGAGCTCTACGCATACTATCATGTTCTCTCTCTGCTTTACAGCTGTGGGAAACTGCAGCTAAGGCAGATTGTATAATTTGATCAAGATCATACAGACAGTAAATGTCAGTCAGGACCATCACCTACAAAGACGATGAATTTTTACCCCCATGCTCTGATGTCTCTGTTCAACTAACCTCATGGAACTTTATGAAGTACAAATGATATAATGATTGGAAAGGACCTTCACAGATTTTGAGCAGAACCTGCTGAAAGATGTAATTGCTACATTCCTTTTCTTCTAGAAAATGCTTTCAGTCTCCAACTTGCCTCTAATATACTCTTCTCCTAATGCCAATAGAGCTTTTTTTAAATAAACCACTAACTAGGCATTAACACTCTACCTAATATTGTTGCTTCTGCATTTGCACAAAAAGAAGTCATGGTTTTTGCAAATTATTTAATAATAAGAACAATAACAATAATAATTACCTTTTATTAGGGCTTCCTATGTGCCAGGTACAATTCTAAGGTACTTTGTATGTATGTCTTACTTAAACCTCAAACACATCTACATGGTAAGTGCCTTTATAACCCACATTTTACAGAAGAGAAAATTGAGGTATGGATAAGTTAAATAACTTGACCAGGGTCATGCAACTAGTCAATGGCAGAGCCAGAATTCAGTCTGGTCCCCATGCTTATCTGAAATGTTGCAGAAGCATCGTCTAGGGTAAAATTGTGGAGTAAAATTGCATAGAGGCCAGTAAAATCAAAACAAGAGATATTCTGTGTTTAATGCACATAAGATCTACCTGTGTACATTATTAAAATGTAGATTTCCAGGACTAACTCTCTCAGTTTCTGATTCAGAAGGTCTTTGGAAGAGAGCCAGAAATCTGCATTTTTAAAAAGCATTACTAAATGTGGCCTCAGTCAGATGACTCTGTAGTAAATGGTGTGCAGACTGCACTCTAAAAACACTGAGAAAGACTGAATATCTCTGTTTCTGATTTGAAGGTTTTGGTATTGAAGATAAGCAATTCATGAGCAGATTCCTCCTGATCCAAGTCCCTCTCCAAACGATTTGTCATGTTAATCAATGGCTAAGTATTTATTAACCTACTGAATGAGAAATGCAAAAGAAGAACAATATACCTCCTATCCTCAAAGGTCTGGGTGTGCTAAACACAGTTGTTTCTACCCTGCAAAATGAATATGTGAATATTTGCAGTGCTGTTTATTTGTTTTGCAAAATTGTTGACTTTGAAGTTTCTCTCACTTCTTTCCTCTTAGGCTACATTACTCAACAGGAAGCCTTGGCCTGTGCTGCTGTACTTAGAGATTCAGCCAAAAGAGCCTCAGCCAAGGCAGCTCACCAAAGACCCCCCCGCCCCCCGCCCCCAGAAGGCTTCAGCCATGAAGACAACGTGGCCATGGGCACTACCTGTGGATGGACCCGGGGTGCAAAGAGCAAGACTCTGATGCCTCTGAAACTGAGGTTTTGCAAAAGCTCTGAAACGGGCACTTGGCCCATGTACCCTTGCATCTAGTGAGTGCTTAGTATACATTTGTTGAATGAGAGTAAATAAAAGAATAACTTCTAATACTAATCTCACACCTATGAATAATCTCTCTCCCACTCAAAAAATTTTACCAGCAAGAACTAGTTGAGAGGTTTAAGAAAAACAGACTTGAGTAAACAAGCCTTTTACTTCACATATAACCTCTAGAATAAAATTACTTTTGAAGTTTTCAAAGTAAAAACTTCCTTTGAATTAGTACCTCCCAGAGGAGTCCCAAGAACAGTGAAAGGGGCTGAATGAACAGGGGTACCAGGTCCTCTGTCCCTGAGTGACCATTCCCTGCAAGCCACCCATTGCACGTACTGAGAATATCCAAACCAGCGCAGAGTTAATGCTGAGCATTCAGGGCTTCTGCAGCTGTATCATCTCAGCAGCCGTTGGACTGTGCATTTCCAGGTTCAACCTACTTCCCTCATTCAGATCAGCCAGTGACATTATCGTGGCCATGAATGGAGTTGGTTGAGATGGAATATAAACTTGCTTGACCAAGGATGTCCTGACATTGATATGAAAGGACGATGCTGCAACATTACCGGGGGAAAAAAACCCTCATTAATGATTATTATGATCTTTTTTCTGCAACCATTAATGCAGAAAAAGTTGTCATAGATTCTGAAAACTCTCAAAGCCTGGTCCATGATCTGATCTGACTTTTCTCTGGGAGGGACAAGGGGTCTGGCTGGCCCACGAATCTGCGGGAAGACTTCGGAAAGCCAGTGCTGAGCTTGCTATGTCCATCCACTTCATCAAAAGAAGCTTCTTGGACTTCCGGGAAGATGGCGGTGTGAGCAGGGCGGCAGAAATCTCCTCCCAACACTATATTTATCTACGAAAACACAGAAAATACATCTACTCCTAAAAGAGAGACGAGAATACACAGGAAAGCGCACAGCGTGCAGCTACACCCGAGAGGACTCGGCACCCCAAGAGGCGGGTAAGATACGGAGCCGGGACCCGGCGGGACCCGAGCACTCCCCCACCCCAGCGCACCGGCGGGAGGAGAGGATTCAGAGCCGGGAGGGAGTGGAAGTGCACCCCGCGAAGTAGCCAGCCGCGGTGATCTGCGCGGGGAGCGCTGACCCACATTGCGCAGTGCAGCGGAGATTGGAGAGACAGAGGGGCAGGATCTGAGCAGGGAACACGCCAGGGTGCATGCAGCTGGCTCCCGGGAAGGAAAAAAAAAAAGCGCGCTCTTTCTTAAGCGGTCTTAAAGAGACAGGAGCCCAGCGGAGGAGCCGGATCGCCCCAGCACACTCAGCCCAGCAGGCTGGGAGTCCTGGGGAGTTTCAGACGCCTTAGCTGGCGACTGAGGAAGCGTAGCCATACTTACACTTCTCACTGAGATCAACAGCCTCCTATTCGTTCCCACCCCTGCCAGAGCGATAAAGGGCCCTGCAGAGTGGCACAGTCACAGCTGTGGAATAGTGGGGCAATAGCGCCACCTACAGCATTCCCACAGAATCTACGTCCGGTGGGCATTTTTTTTGTTTTGTTTTGTTTTTTGTTTTGTTTTTGTTTTTTCTTTTCTTTCTTTTTTTTCTTTCTCTTCTTTTTCTTCTCTTTTTAAAGTCTTAAAGAGCCCAACTGACATACGTGGCAAGTATCAGTGACCAATTATACAGCCATGAAAAGACAGAGGAATATGGTTCAGACCAAAATCAACCAGACAACACCAGAGAGGGAGTCTGAAGGGATGGAAATGCACAGTCTTCCAGAAATAGAATTCAGAATAAAAGTCATAACCATGCTGATGGACCTACAGAGAAATGTGCAAGAGCTGAGGGAGGAAGTGAGGGAACTGAGGAAAGACAATACAGAAATCAGACAAGCGATCGACGGGCTTAACAGCAGAATGGATGAGATGAGAGAGACTGTTAATGGAATAGAAAACAGAGAACAGGAATACAGAGCAGCTGAGGCAGAGAGAGATAAAAGAATTTCTAGGAATGAAAGAATATTAAGAGAACTGTGTAACCAATCCAAACGGAACAATATTCGCATTATAGGAGTACCAGAGGAAGAAGAGAGAGAAAAAGGGATAGAAAGTGTCTTTGAAGATATAATTGCTGAAAACTTTCCCTCGCTGGGGAAGGAAGTAGTCTCGCAGTCCACCGAAGCTCATAGATCTCCCAACACAAGGGACCCAAGGAAGACAACACCAAGACACATAATAACTAAGATGGCAAAGATCAAAGATAAAGACAGGGTATTAAAGGCAGCTAGAGAGAGAAAAAAGATCACCTACAAAGGAAAACCCATCAGACTATCATCAGACTTCTCAACAGAAACCTTACAGGCCAGAAGAGAATGGCATGATATATTTAACGTTACGAAACAGAAGGGCCTCAAACTAAGAATATTGTATCCAGCACGATTATCATTTAAATATGATGGAGGGATTAAACAATTTCCAGATAAATGAAAGTTAAGAGAGTTTGCCTCTCATAAACCACCACTACAGGATATCTTAAATGGACTGCTCTAGATGGAAGCACACCTAAGGATAAAAAGATGTCACCAGAGAAAATAAAATCATAGCAAAGAAAGCAGACCATCCAAATACTAACTAAAGGCAAAGAATAAAACACCTATTATAGAAAGAATGGAGGAGGAGGAATAAGAAGGGAGAGAAAGAAACATCAGACTGTGTTTACAATAACTTAACAAGAAAGTTAAGTTAGATTGTTAGATAGTAAAGAAGCAACCCTTGAACCCTTGGTAACCACGAATCTAAAGCCAGCAATGGCAGTAATTATATACCTATCAATAATCACCCTAAATGTAAATGGACTGAATGCACCAATCAAAAGACACAAAGTAACAGAATGGATAAAAAAGCAAGACCCATCTATATGCTGACTACAAGAAACTCACCTCAAATCCAAAGATATACACAGACTAAAAGTGAAGGGATGGAAAAAGATATTTCATGCAAACAACAAAGAGAAAAAAGCAGGTGTTGCAGTACTTGTATCAGACAAAATAGACTTCAAAACGAAGAAAGTAGCAAAAGATAAAGAAGGACATTACATAATGATAAAGGTGTCAGTCCAACAAGAAGATATAAGCATTATAAATATATATGCACCCAACACAGGAGCGCCAGCATATGTGAGACAAATACTAACAGAATTAAAGGAGGAAATAGACAGCAATGCATTCATCTTAGGAGACTTCAACACACCACTCACTCCAGAGGACAGATCAACCAGACAGAAAATAAGTAAAGACACAGAGGCACTGAACAACACACTAGAACAGATGGACCTAACAGACATCTACAGAACTCTACACCCAAAAGCAACAGGATACACATTCTTCTCAAGTGCACATGGAACATTTTCCAGAATAGACCACATACTAGGCCACAAAAAGAACCTCAGTAATTTCAAAAATATTGAAATCCTACCAACCAACTTCTCAGATCACCAAGGTATAAAACTAGAAATAAATTTTAGAAAGAAATCAAAAAGGCTCACAAATACATGGAGACTTAACAACATTCTCCTAATTAATCAATGGGTTAACGACCAAATCAAAACAGAAATCAAAGAATATATGGAGACTAATGACAACAACAACACAAAGCCACAACTTCTGTGGGACGCAGCAAAGGCAGTTCTAAGAGGAAAGTATATTGCAGTCCAGGCCTATTTAAAGAAAGAAGAGCATTCCCAAATGAATAGTCTAAAGACACAATTACTGAAATTGGAAAAAGAAGAACAAATGAGGCCCAAAGTCACCAGAAGGAGGGACATAATAAAAATTAGAGAAGAAATAAATAAAATGGAGAAGAATAAAACAATAGAAAAAATCAGTAAAACCAAGAGCTGGTTCTTTGAAAAAATAAACAGAATAGATAAACCCCTAGCCAGACTCGTAAGAGAAAAAGAGAATCTACACACATAAACACAATCAGAAATGAGAAAGGAAAAATCACGACGGACCCCACAGAAATACAAAGAATCATAAGAGAATATTATGAGAATCTATATGCTAACAAGCTGGAAAACATAGAAGAAATGGACAACTTCTTAGAAAAATACAACCTTCCAAGACTGACCAAGCAAGAAACAGAAAAACTAAACAGACCAATCACCAGTGACGAAATCGAATTGGTAATCAAAAAACTACCCAAGAACAAAACCCCTGGGCCTGATGGATTCACCTCTGAATTCTACCAGACATATAGAGAAGAAATAACACCGATTCTCCTTAAAGTTTTCCAAAAATAGAAGAGGAGGGAATACTTCCAAACTCATTCTATGAAGCCAGCATCACTCTAATACCAAAACTAGGCAAAGACCTCACCAAAAAAGAAAATTACAGACCAATATCCCTGATGAACGTAGATGCAAAAATACTCAACAAAATATTAGCAAACCGAATTCAAAAATACATCAAGAGGATCATACACCATGATCAAGTGGGATTCATCCCAGGGATGCAAGGATGGTACAACATTCGAAAATCCATCAACATCATCCACCACATCAACAAAAAGAACAAAATCCACATGATCATCTCCATAGATGCTGAAAAAGCATTTGACAAAATTCAGCATCCATTCCTGATTAAAACTCTCAACAAAATGGGTATAGACGGCAAGTACCTCAACATCATAAAGGCTATATATGACAAACCCACAGCTAACATCATACTTAACGGCGAGACTCTGAAAGCTTTTCATCTAAGATCGGGAACAAGACAGGGATGCCCACTCTCTCCACTGTTATTCAACATAGTACTGGAGGTCCTAGCCACAGCAATCAGACAAAACAAAGACATACAAGGCATCCAGATTGGTAAAGAAGAAGTCAAATTGTCACTATTTGCAGATGACATGATACTGTACATAAAAAACCCTAAAGATTCCATTCCAAAACTACTAGAACTAATATCTGAATTCAGCAAAGTTGCAGGATACAAAATTAACACACAGAAATCTGTTGCTTTCCTATACACTAATGATGAACTAACAGAAAGAGAAATCAGAAAAACAATTCCATTCACAATTGCATCAAAAAGAATAAAATACCTAGGAATAAACCTAAAGAAGGAAGTGAAAGACCTGTACTCTGAAAACTACAAGACACTCCTAAGAGAAATTAAAGAGGACACTAACAAATGGAAATGCATCCCATGCTCTTGGCTAGGAAGAATAAATATTGTCAAAATGGCTATACTACCTAAAGCAATCTACAGATTCAATGCAATCCCTATCAAACTACCAACAGCTTTCTTCAATGAACTGGAACAAATAATTCTAAAATTCATATGGAACCACAAAAGACCCTGAATAGCCAAATCAATCCTGAGAAGGAGGAATAAAACAGGGGGAATTACACTCCCTGACTTCATGCTCTACTACAAAGCCACAGTAATCACGACAATTTGGTATTGGCACAAAAACAGACCCACAGACCAGTGGAACAGAATAGAAAATCCAAACATTAACCCAATCATATACAGTCAATTAATATTTGATAAAAGTGCCTTGGATATACAATGGGGAGTGACAGCGTCTTCAGCAGCTGGTGTTGGCAAAAGTGGACAGCTACATGTAAGAGAATGAAACTGGACTACTGTCTAGCCCCATACACAAAGGTAAACTCAAGGTGGATCAAAGACCTGAATGTAAGTCATGAAACCATAAAACTCTTAGAAAAAAACATAGGCAAAAATCTCTTGGACATAAACATGAGCAACTTCTTCATGAACATATCTCCCGGGCAAGGGAAACAAAAGCAAAAATGAACAAGTGGGACTATATCAAGCTGAAAAGCTTCTGTACAGCAAAGGACACCATCAGTAGAACAAAAAGACATCCTACAGTATGGGAGAATATATTCATAAATGAACGTATCTGATAAAGGGTTGACATCCAAAATATATAAAGAACTCATGCACCTTAACAAACAGAAAGCAAATAATCCAATTAAGAAATGGGCAGAGGACATGAATAGACACTTCTCCAAAGAAGAAATTCAGATGGCCAACAGGCACATGAAAAGATGCTCCACATCGCTAATCATCAGAGAAATGCAGATTAAAACCACAATGAGATATCACCTCACACCAGTGAGGATGGCCAACATCCAAAACACAAACAACAACAAATGTTGGCGAGGATGTGGAGAAAAGGGAACCCTCCTACACTGCTGGTGGGACTGCAAATTAGTTCAACCATTGTGGAAAGCAGTATGGAGGTTCCTCAAAAAAGTCAAAATAGAAATACCATTTGACCCAGGAATTCCACTCCTAGGAATTTACCCTAAGAATGCAGCAGCCCAGTTTGAAAAAGACAGATGCACCCCTATGTTTATTGCAGCACTATTTACAATAGCCAAGAAATGGAAGCAACCTAAGTGTCCATCAGTAGATGAATGGATAAAGAAGATGTGGTACATATACACAATGGAATATTATTCAGCCATAAGAAGAAAACAAATCCTACCATTTGCAACAACATGGATGGAGCTAGAGGGTATTATGCTCAGTGAAATAAGCCAAGCCGAAAAAGACAAGTATCAAATGATTTCACTCATATGTGGAGTATAAGAACAAAGAAAAAATACTGAAGGAACAAAACAGCAGCAGACTCACAGAACCCAAGAACGGACTAATAGTTACCAAAGGGAAAGGGACTGGGGAAAATGGGCGGGAAGGGAGGGATAAGAGGGAAAAAGGGGCATTACGATTAGCAGATGTAATGTTGGGGGGGCACGGGGAGGGCAGTACAACTCAGAGAAGACAAGTAGTGATTCTATAGCATCTCACTACGCTGATGGACAGTGACTGTAATGGGGTTGGTGGGGGGGACCTGATGAAGGGGTAGTTTAATAATCGTAATATTGCACATGTAATTGTAAATTAATGATAAAATAAATTATATTAAAAAAAAAAGAAGCTTCTTGGTCTCATCCTGGCCTGACTCACATACTCTATGTACTCTGTAGTTCTAATATAGCTCTATAGAGTCATCGGGTATGCTTAAAAGAAGAAAAAAATCAAGTGGAACTGGAGTGAGCCACAGGATAGCCTCTTACGGGACTGAGGTTTGTGAGATTCCCGGTTTGTCCTATATCAGCCTTCCCATTGTTTCCATAATGTGGCTTTTATCTCTTTGAACTTCTTGCATGCAGTTTTATCTTAGGCTTTTTTTTTTTTTTTTTGCTGGGGACAGATATTTCCTGTGTGAACCTTAGCTAGTGATGCAGAATATTAAGGAGGCCACTAATGATTCTGAATTGCATCCCTGCATCAAAAATCTCAGAAGCACCTTGTCTCCAATAGACTTTTTACAGCTCATTAGCAGGTGATTGTCACAGGCCCATAAGAAGGATAGATAGATCTAAGTTGCACAGACAGTCCCACTGGCCGGCTCTCCCTTCGGAAAAGACAATGCCCTCACTCTTGAGCCCCATACTTGAAGCCTGTGAGGACGTGATTGGTTAGGGGCTAGAAGAGAGTCGCCTACCTGCGAGGTCCCCTGAGAGGGAGGATGAATAAATGGGGACAGGGGACCACCTGTAACACCAGGATGTGCTTAGCCCGTCACTCACTAGTTGATGAGCCTCTGGATTGTCTCTAGCTTTGGACTATGACAAACAAAGATGCTATAAGTGCTTTAATGTAAGCCTTTGTGTGAGCATAAGTTTTTATTGTTGAGTAGATACCTAGAAGTCTGGTCCTTGTCGTACTGTAGATTCAGATAGTGCTTCGTAGGACACTGTCGTAGTGCTTTCCTAAGTGACACACCCTTTGCCTGCTTCCTGGTGATGTGCAAGTGTCTTGTTACTCCACACCCTTGCGATGCCGATATTTTGATTTTTGTGTTCCAGTGACTGTGGCTGGAAGACAGAAAATAACTCCAGTGGGTGGAAGAGATTATCACTACTACTTACAGTCACCACCTCACTGGGAACCACGGCAGATTTCAGGAATGGAGTTCATGATAGACATGGGGGGGGTGATAGCAATAATCCTGGGGATTTAATAGAAGGAATTCCAAAGTTTAGCCGTCAGCCCTATGAAGGCAACTCTCCAGCTTAGTTTTAGGGGAGCAAGGGGTTGGAGGAGGTGAAGAAGAAAAAGAAGCAACCCCTGTGAGGAAGCATAGCACCTGGACAAAGCTGTGCAAAACACACAAACTGAGTTCAGTGGGTCTCAGTAATGTCTCACTTTTCCTTGTTTATATTGTTCTTCAGGTTCAGCAACCAACATTCCACGACCACCAATAGCTTTATGCATTGTATCAGTCACCTTTTGCTGCATAAAAAATTACCCCAAAACAATGATTTTAAACAACACTATTGAATGTCTCATGATTTCTGTGGGCAAGAGTCTGCTTGTGGTTTAGCTGGGGCTTCTGGCTCAGGGTCTCTCCCAGACTGCAGTCAAGGTGTCAGCTGAGGCCGTGGTCCCATCGAAGATTCAGTGGGGGAAGGATCTACTAGCAAGCTCACTCTCATGCTTGCTGGCAGAATTTAGTTCCTTGGGTGCTACTAGATTCAAGGTTTCAGCTCTTACTGGTTGTTTTCTGGAGGCCACCCTCAGTTCCTTGCCACAAAGTCTTCTTGGTAGGGCAGAAATGTCAATAAACCTCAATTATTGTCATAAGTCACAAATAGCAACATGTTTCATCAGTCAGAAAACAAAAGAGAGTGGGTGTGTACAGTGGAAGTCATAGTCCTTCATAACCTAATCATGGAAATGACATCCCATCACCTTTGCTATGTTCTCAGAAATGAGTCACTATGTCCAGCCCATACACTAAAGCAGTGAAATACACAAGGGCATGAATACTGGGAGGGGGTGACCGTTTGGAACCAGAGCCACAACTAGGGTAGGTGAGTGAGGTATAAAATGGAAGAAAGCCCTCATTCTTGCCCTACCTTGAGAATGGATCCCACAAAGTCCCTCCCTAGACCCCTCACGGCCACACTTTAGTCTCGGCCCTGCTGCTTTCCAATGCACATGATGGCCTTATGCTGATTTCTCATCATCCGGTCAGGGCTCTCTGCCTAGATACCAGCCTGAGCCTGTCTTCTCAGACAGCTGTCCCATGCTGCATACTTTCTTCTTGCCACGACCCTCTTGAAACTTATCTGTTTTGTGTTCCAATCCTCCAAAACGCTGTTGGAGAAAAAAATGATTTCAGATAAGTCCAAGACATTTAATAATTAATATGTAGTTCATATGTAATCTATACATATAGAAGTTTTATTAAAATATAGTCCAGATACCAGACTCACTGAAGATGCTTATGGAAAATGTAAGTTCTTGGGTCCCATCCTAGACCCTGTGAGTCAGAATCAGAGAGATAACACCCTGGATGATAGTTATGCTTATTAAAATGTGATAGCCCTTTGCATTTAAGGAGTGACTTCAGTAGTCATAGTGCTTTAGCCATAATAACCTGAATTTCTGTTCGGCAAATGTGGTTAACAATTTAGGGACAAGGACTGAATGACAAGAGTGGCTTTTGAGATAGAGGAAACTCCTTAATAACCTTCAATAACCCATTAAGTAAACTGCCAATTATTCTTATTCAAAGCCAGGTCAAACCAAAGGTATATTATAAGAATAACTTAATCTTCCAAAATGATTTCTTTTTCCTAGACTTGATACCACTAAATACATATTAAAATTCCACCAAAATGAATCCAGCCTTTGTTTTCTCTCTCATTTTCTATTTTGAGATGAAGACCATAGGCACCTGTCCCGGAGTTCCTGGACCTTTTCAATTAGAATGCATTGCTAATTGCATCAGTGCTTGTGGCAGAAACCATTTTATTGGTCTCCTTGGCTCTGCTTTCTCCTCTAAATTACAGTCTGGTGCCTGAAATGTAATCAATCCCTGTGTTGGAAATCAATCCCTTGTCTACCTCCAGAGAATTGTCGCTCATTCTTCTCCACATAAAGGCTATCATACCGTGCCAGTTACACAATGGATTCAGTCAGGTCAGAAGGAAAAGAAATCCCTGTAGCTATTGGAAATCACAGCTCAGGAGCAGGGTCAGAAGCAATTACTCAGTTGTAACTGAGCCAAGCACTGAGACGCTACCTGGTCTGAGTTCCCTAGCTTCCTCCTGGCTCACGGAGCGTGGTAGACATGAGGGGAAATGAGTACCTGTCTATAAACAGACAGTTCTAGAGAAAGGACTTTCCTACTTTAATGATTCCAGGAGGATGATCAAAATGACTTGACAAGATTTCAAAGAAAGTCAGTGATATTTCAGAAGCCCAGCTTTACTTAAGAAAAAAACAATCACACCATAGTAAATACATTACTTATTTAAATTCAGTAAGCTATTATAGTATGCGTTGTGTAAATTAGGAAAGATCAGGGGGCAAAGTCCTGAAAGTCAGGGGTCTGTGTGAAGTACAAGACTGGGTGGAGAGGGAAGGTTTGGGGGCTCTTGAGGGACAACTGGTGCATAAAAGGTGGGAGTAGGTATAAACTGCAGCTCCATTTTCTAACTGAAGGGCCAACTTTTTGCTGAGATGAATGCAAATAGGTTGTGAGCAGAATGATGGAATGTTAGTCAAGAAATGCATGAAACCAGACAAGAAGTTAATTAAGATCAAAAGAATATATGTATAATTTATTTAGGTTAAATGATCTTTAAGTGTAAGAAGAGAAAGTGAGGTGTTAAGGTTCAAGCTGTCAGTTTCTTTTCTAAAAAAGGGAGAAGAAAAAAGAAAACCAATTTGAATTTGGCATAATTTTTCATATAACCTACATAACTGAAACAGAGTTTTTAAAACTTTACATATTTTTTCAGAATTATAAATTTATGATTAAGTATCTCATAGTGAAATGGGCTATATTAAGTGGTTCTTATTCTGTTTAGTCATCTATATGTTCACAGATTTGCCGAACCTGAGAGCTAGTGGGACTACTATTTATTAACTATAATATTTACAAGCAATTAGGTTTGGCTGCAGTGCAGAGAGCCTATATACACAAGCAATGAGAAATAAGTCTAGGAAGAATAGTTTGGTCATGGAGAATCTTTAATAAACTTTAACTGGCAAACGACAGGGAATTGCTGGAGTGGCTTTTAGGAGGAGTTCGGCCTGAGAACATGTTAGGAGGATTGATTTCCAATACTGAGTAGGATGAACCACAGAAGAAGAGGAAGGAATCAGGGAAACACTTCAGGAGTCTGCCCTGCTACTCCAGCAGCAGGAATCACAGCCAGGAATAGAACCTGGGGGGCAGGCCGGGGTGTGTGGCGCATGGGGAGCCCTGGAGACCCGTGTGCTTGAAAGGGATCATTCCGGAAGGCGGGAGAGGCAGCCTCACAGAGGTGAAGAGAAGAGGGAGGTTAGAAAAGCAAAGGGCTAATGTCTGCATGAGGAAGAGGAAGACTGAGATATGGACATCAGGGTTGCCATTTATGTGCCTGTTGGTGACCTTAGTAAAGCAGTGTCACTTAGGCATGAAGACGGGGCTGTCACAGGTGAAAGCCCGGGTGTCACAAGAGTACAGGAGCCTCAGAATGAACCCACAGTTTGCAAGCAATGTCAGAAACACTTGGTCGGCATACATTCATGTGTCTGTATTTTTTTCATTCTACTCAGCCTTCCTAGAAATTCCTATTTGATTCCCATTTTCATTCGCCTATACAGAGTATTTCTCTTCCACCACAATGAAAGGCATTTTCAAAAGCTGATAGCAGCTGAATGTGTTAACGGAGGCCCGTGATGAAGTCCTATCAGGTGAGCATATTGTTATTGCAATATATTTTATTACTCTATTAGTACATGTTATAAAATATGTACTTATGGACAATTACTACTACATTGGTGTATCCAACCTACTGACATAGGAATCTGGAGCAACAGGGTCGTTTTTAGTAAAGAAATTAGGACGAGTAAAAGTGAAATTCAAGATTCTATAGCATTTGTGAAATGAAATGATCCATTTTAAAGACTGGATATAACTATGCTCTCACAGATATACTTCCATTTAGGACAAACCATTCCATTTATAACTGTTAAAAATACATTAAAGCTAGAGAATTAAAGTCATATAAAAATCTCTTAACAGAATGTCAACTGTTTCATCCACAAAGAACAGCGGGAAGCATTTTTTAAAAAAGCCTCTTCTTTTTTGACTAATGGTTTAAAACCCGGGCTAATTTCAGTAAATGTAAAGGATGATTATAATCGGCACTTTAAAAATGAGAAAATGAATGATTTAAGATTGAGACTATATAAAAAAATCTAATCTCTGTAGAAATCAAAGTCAGCAAAGATAATGGAGGGGGTGAAAAGGACAATAAAAGTTGGTGCAGAACAGAGATACAGGGGAAATTTTATAAGGAGAAAAAGATAAATCAATTAAAGCAGGAACCATGCTGTTTATTGTGATAAATCATATTAATAGAATTCTTCTGAACAAGATATTCAATTGCAAGGAAAGAGAGGAGATATATAAATAAATCAGAGTTTTAACTGACTGCCTTTGCTCTTGGATGTAAGAAGACAAATGCCACACGTTCACTGCTGTGTCCATGGCAACGCAAACTAACGTTTTGTTGGGGAACACTGGGCAGCCCTGTTTATGCGTGTGCCCATAGCAGGTTCCCAAAAAACAAAATATTTCCAAAGAGGAGGAAAACAAATCCGTTTGCTCAGAACGACATTCTAATTATTCTCACTATACAGCAAAAGGATTCAGTTTCATAAAACCAGTCAAACCAGTTTCATATTTTTTTCTTGTAGCTCATTCCCCACACATTTCTTGAGTGTAGGAAGGAGGCAAGGCCTGTAGAAGGGACTGAAGATTTTGTATGGAATGAAAGGCCTCTGCTTAGGTGGTCTTTGCTGTTTGCCTTATGGACGGTGACCCTGGCTGTCTGACCACAGGCCATGATCAAGCCCAAGGTGACCTTCTCCACAGGAGCTAGGGGACCGTGGCCATAGATTGCACTTCCAGGGAGGTGAGATCCCAGAGCCCTCTACCTGTGCGGAGCTCCGTCCAGTGGGAGAACAAAACGGAGAGTCCTAACAAGTGGCTGGGGAGCCCACATACAAATCCTTCTTTTGACCTGCCACAGGTAGCTGTGGATGTATAGACACGACAGTTTTTTTCAGAACTAAGTCATAGGATCTTGCAAACATAGCATGATCGGAAGTATAAATTCTACTTTTTCTCCCTATGTGTGTTTTTAGTTAAGGTACTCTGTACAATAATCAAGAGCACAATTTATGGAGTCTGATCATCTGGGCTGAACTCTAGATACCTCACTTAACAGCCACGTGACTGCATGTACAGGGCTCCCCCTCTGTATCTCAGTCTCCTCATCTGTAAAATGGTGACAAAAATAGTTCCAACTTTGAAGAGTGTTGGGGGCATGTTTTGATCATATTTTTTTCTGTGCATCATAACTTTAAAAAATGACTTCAAAATAATCCCAGATGTAAGTTCAGAATTTTTTAGTAAATTTCAACAAAAATTTTATGAGGGAAGATGTTAGCAACCTAAGCTAGAGGTGAGCAGACTAAATCTCTTTGGTATATCCTTATGCCTTACCCTCAGCAACATTGTTAGCACCTCTCCCTCCAACTCCTTTGTTTCCCCATTCCTGCAAATCCCACTGCAATGACAGCATCTCCATTCAGGTTCCCAGACCCAGTTCCAGTGTGTGTGTGTTGGCAGGAGGTGGCAGGGGGTTCCCCCATGTACAACACCAAGCAATTCCCTAGCACCAGCAGGGTGTCCAAGATTTCAACTTACTTCTGACACTATCTGCCTGGAGAAAGCACCAGATTCCCCAGGTTAAGGGCTCAGTCCTACAAGACTGCCCTCCAATCCAGATGCAGACACAGTCCCAGGCTGTTACCTGTCCTGACCGACCAGCTACAGATGGCAGGTTCCAATGACCTCCTCCTTAGATTTGATTAATTTTGCTAGAGCAGCTCACAGAACTCAGGAAAACATTTACAAATTTAATAAAGGATACTGTTGACAAATAAAAAACTCTAGAGACTGAGAAATCTCTGAAATGAAAGGGTTTATTGAGTCTTTAAAGATGCTGCCAGATAAGGACTGAGTCCTAGAACAGAAAGTTCCTGCTTTAGCAGCGGCAAGGCCAGTTCACAGAATTAGCTTATCTGCTAGACTCAAGAAACGGCACATTTTTGAGGGGTCTCGAGGAAAGAAAGTTCTTTAAGTTCATTTGGCTACAGATAAGGTAGGTGGGCTAAGGTGAAGTGGGGAAAGACTGGGAATAGGTGGTTAGTTTCTAACGGAGGCTCGTGGATTTGTTGTTGATGATGTCAAACACTGGTCATGTGCAAGTGGGATGACAGTGGTCCTGGGGACCATCTAGATGGTTGTGGAAATTACCTTATGTAGGAATATGGCATTTCCAGTTAGCTAAAGCCAACAGCTATTAATTGGTGGCCTTTCCTTATCTCTCTTCCTCATTCTCTGGCCCTTATGTGACTTAATTTAGGACATTTCAGTTTTCTCTTATCACTTTGTAAAGGGTAAAAGCTAATAGCCAGATGTGGAGCTACATAAGGCAAGGTCCCAAATAAAGGAGCTTCTATCCTCATGGAGCCTGGGGCCTGGCTTGGTGGCACATGGAAGTGTTCTGGTCCTCCAAGCATGGAAGTTCTCTCTCTTGGACAGGGAAGCAGGAAACAAAAGGGAGAGCAAAACGCTCTTCTCATGGGTTTTTGTGAGGGCTTCACTGCCCTGTCAGGATTGTCTAAGTCACTGGCCATTGGCTGATTCAATCTCCAGTCCCTCTGCCCTCTCCCACCCAGGGGCTGGGGGTTGGGGGCTGAAAGTTCTCACCCCTAATCCCATGGTTGGTTCCCCTGGCAACCAGCCCCTTACCCTTGGGTGGGATCCAAAAGTCTCCTCATTAATATAACAAGGCACCCGTTTCATCTTTATGGCTCTGAAGCATTTACAGCAACTGTGGATGAAGAGCAAACTGAGGCAGGAGTGAGTGGGACTCAGGCAGCCATGAGAACTCGTGGTCCCGGGAAGGGGAAGGCAGGAGGGAAATAGGGTCAAGGCTTTGCAGCAAACAAGGATCCACCTCCCTGACATCTAGAGAATTCAGCATGAGAAAAAAGGAGGTCTTCCTCCTAGCAACAAGCCCCTGTCAATCCTGTGAACTTCCTTCTGTTTGGCTTATAAACCCTAGACACTGCAGCTCTCAGGGCTTCCTCTCTCCGAGCCCCTTCTGTTTAAAGGGAGTCTTTTCCTTTCTTTCACACTCCTCATTAAAAACTTCGCTGGTTGCTCCATACTCTTGTCTGCTGGCTTCACTCTTCATCGCCTCCAAGACGCAATCCTGGGAAAACCAGCATCTCAGCTAGTTACAAAATATATCAGAGAAATATGTATTTGGTCATTTGAATGGCCACTTGCCACTGGTCATTTCTTATAAATCATTATATCACAGTTTCTTTCACCAACTCGGTTCCCAGCATCTCCCAATCATAAAAGGTGTAAGGATAATCATGAAGAACTGCAGATCACTGTAGCACACCAGGAATGTCCTTGCAGTACGTAAAAGGAATATGATGCTTAGATGTAAAGAAGAAAACCTGGAGAGTCAAGATGATGAAACACAGTCTTAAGAGATGCTCTTTCTGAGGAAAATTGACAAACACATGTCCTAATTTAGATAATCTGCCCCTCTTCTATTTCAGACTCTAAGTTTATCAGCTTCCCTTTTTTCAGAGACATGAAAAAAATCCTGGATAGTAATGGTTCAGTAGAAGTCTGTTCCCACGTTCCAGGTAACGGCTCACAGCAACAGTATTCTGATCTAGTCCTAACATTTTGAACAAGAAAAGCTTTTCCTGGCCTAAAGCTAGGGACCTTGAAAATACTTGCACTGTAATGTTGACTTCAACTGTTTTGGAGAAATCACTTTAATGTATACGAATAAAAGAATAACATTGAACAAAAATCCATAAAATAAGAGAAGAAATATGTCATTTTTAATCCAGTGGTCTGTAGGACCATGTTTATTTGATGTGGTCCACTCTGGGAACCAGAATGTCCTGCAGGGTCCACCCAGCTCAGGCCTCACTCTGGCACAACCCTGGGAGAGTCACTGACCTAAGGGAATTTATAAAGATGACATATGAGCTGAGAATGACTGGCCCATATAAAACTGCTCTGTACAACTTCGCTTTAGTGTGACCCTTTGGGAGCCAAAGCAGAAACCTCCCAGCGAAAGTCATTTTATTTTTTATGGGGATGCTATTGGAGCAGTGGCTCACCACATCACATCAGAAACTCAAATTTCAGTGCCAAGACCAACTGGCTACCCTAAGTAATTTGTTGTTTATCCTGCAGACACTGTGACTGAAGCAACTGCCTCCTCCTTTGCATTGCTCATAGGGAATTTCAGTAAAATCTATTGTTAGTATTGCCAGATTTTGGTTTTATTTTATATCTCATAGCCATGGTTTGAATTTCCCCTGACTTCTTTATTTGTCCATTTTGGTCTGGTAACTTGTGTTTTCCAGAACGTAACAGAGTTATACTAACAGCTGGAGTGCACAGGTTTCGTCCAGACTCTTCATCCAAGCAACAAACATAAACATCCACCTGCAAGACGTCTCTACCTGGATTTTTGCAGGCTTATCAAATGTGTATCAGAAGAACATCCAGTTCCCCCAAACCTCGTCCTTCTGTGTTCCTTACTTGATAAGCACCACCATGCACTTGGTCAGAGTCCTGGGTGTCATACCGGATTCTTCCTGCTCCCTGCCCACTTTGCTTCCAGTAAACCAACAGTTCATATCACCTTGATTCTTAAAAATCTCTGAAGTCCATTCTTTTCTTTCCCTTCCCACTACTGCCAACTAATTTCAAGGCCTCCTTGCCCTCACCGAAACATAATCCTCGCTGTCTTCCCTGCTCTAGTCGGGCCCTTCCAATGGATGGCTCCCGCTCCCGCAGGAGGGATCTCTCTCTCCCTCAACTCTGATTGTGTCGTTTTTTTCCAATAGCTCCCCATTACCTACAAGATAAAACAAATTTCTTCATAATGACTTATAAATGGCCTTTTATAATCTAACTTCTAAGCATTCACCTCTCTGCTCCTTTAATGCCTGTAGTGCTCCAAACAGACCAAACTCTCTCATTTCCTATTTCTATGAAGATACTGTTCCCTCACCTCAAATTCTCTGCCCTCTTTGATGAGGCAGGGGTTCTCCTATTCATCCTTGGACCTTAGAATAAGCCCCTCTTTTGAGAAATCTTCCCTGACCACCAGGCAAACTTCAGCATTCCTTCCCTTGTGCTCCTACAGAATCTGACATACATCTATTATAGAAATAACCATGGTGCTTTGAAATTACTTCCTTGTATGTCTCCTTAGACAATAACCTCCTTATATGTTCAGGCACTGTGTCTCACTTTCCTTTGTATCCCCGAACCTAGCATAGGAGCATGCTCAGTTAAAGAAATTGGTTAATGAATGGTGGATGGAATGATTATGTAGAGGTCAGCTGCTAGGTTCAGAGGACTGTATTTGTAAAGCAATCAATTAGAACAGGGGTCAGCAAATTATGGCCCCTGGTCCAAGACCACATCACTTTTTATAAATAACATTTTATTAGGAATCAACCACATCCATTTGCTTACATACTCTTTAGGCTGCTTGCATGATGGCTTTTCACTTAAATTTGTACAATAGCTGAACACATAGAAAAATGCTTTTACGTCCAGTGTGACATGGAGCCCCTAGAACAATCCTGTGGGGTCTATCAGGGAAGTAGAATCTCTAATTTATAGATATTGAAATGAATACTCAGAAGAAGATGAGAGATAAATTTAAAAGTTGTCAAAGCAGAGAGATTGAGGCTTCCTCTTCTTCCCAGCTGATGAGCAGAAAGGCGGTAATGGGTTCGTGCTGTCGAGTAGCCACCAGAGGAACTGTGGTCACAGGACAGGGTCACTGGTGGGAGGGGTGAGCGCTGTGTCAGTGGTCATGCATGGGAAGGAGAAGTGAGTGGGACAGAGAGACTTATCTGCTCCCCACACAAACTCTGAACCATGAGAGAGATGTCTGAAAAGGATGGAAAGGTTTAACTTTGCATTAAGAGTATACCAAGACTTTCTGAATTTTCTTAAGACATTGAGAGAAGATCAAAATTGTGGGCAGTCCTTTAGCTTTACTGGAGCCCAAGGCATATTGCACGTGGTAATATTTTCTTTTGTGGAAAAGAAGAAAGAGCAAAGACAGAAAGAAAGAAGGGGAGAGGGAGTGGAAAGAGAAGGGTTTTAAGAAAGGGTGAGGTTTCAGAGAAGGACTTAGAGTTTAGAAAAAGTGGATGAACTAGATAGAAATGGGCTATACACTTGGCTTCCAGTAGCATCTACATGTGAGAAAGCCTCCCTCTATATAGCCAGCCCAGACTTCTCTGCCAAGTTCTAGCCCATAATTGCCCTCATTGGTTGGATTTCTTCCAGTTGACAACCTATGTCTAGCCCACATGTGACAAACTCATAGTAGAACTCATTACCATCCTCCCCCAAATCTCCTTCTCTGAATCCCCTAAGTTGGTGACTGACAGGACGACATGAGTCATAAACCTGCGCTTTGCCCTTGACTTTTTAGCACATTACATCAGTCATCTAATCCTAGCCTCTCCTGGCTGTTTTCAATATCACTGCTGATTCTGTCTTTACATGAAAGTTTGACATTTTGTTCATCATGGATTTTTTGCACTAATTTTGATTTAAAAAAATTCCATTAAAATATTTATCTTGATAGTTGGCAGTTCTGGTGCTCCTTAAATTCTGCATCTGAGTTAAGTGCCTAACTCACATTACTCTGCTGCCAGTTCTTCCCCCAGTGCAGCTTCCTGAAGTATCCTGCCAGAATGCTATTGCTAAAAGGTAGGTCTGTTCATGGCACACTCTCGCTTAAATACCTTCAGTGGCTCCCCAAGACTTGCAGTCCCACAGCACCTCCACCCTTTCCCCAGGGACCCTATGATCTAGCAAGAGAAATCCATTTCCTTTCCCCAAAGATGGCCCTACTTTCACATTTCTGTGCCTTTGCAATTGTGGTACGTGATCTTTTTGGCTATGCTTTAGCTAACCTGGGGTGATTGGGAATTGGTTATACTTGCAGATAGCTGAATGTTTATATGTTTATGCAGTCACTGATAAAACTTAAATTTCAACTATATTTTATTAAGATCCATTTAAATTTCATTATATTTCTCTGCACTCTTCCGTATAATACATTCATAATTCCAGATGTTCTCAATGGCTCAGCCTCATCATCCTAAGTGTCAGTTACGTAGGCACTTTGCTATGAGCCAGTGACGCCAACCTCAGGAGCCACTAAGATTTGTAAGTCAGCTTGCCCCTAAACTCAGTGCTCACATATAATTCATTCTTTCCCTCATTTTGTCGCAGTCTTCAGCTTGGAGTGTCTTCTCGCTCCTCCTGATCTCCGCACTCTGCTGTCACTGGTTCGGCTTTTTCTGATTCGTCCCCCAGTACTTGGCCTCATTTCATTTCCCTTGTCCATGTCACGCCCACCTTAACCTAGTTTTCTGCCATTCTCTCCACTAACTCTGCTTTCCTGGTACTCCTTGGGATTGGCACTCACAGAACTTGATAATTATAATTTTGCCAGCCAACGACTATACTGTTTTCTTTTGCTCTGCTGACTCATCCATTTTATTATTCAACCTTTGTATCTTTATCTCTTCTTGTCAACTTTTACTCCTGAATTTTCCATCATTCTGGTTGGCTGAGAAGAGCTGAATACATGGTTGTGTAACCCATGGGATAACTATCCAACCATCTCCGCTATGGCATTTCTCCACATAAGGGACTGTGGGCAAGGGTTAAGATAGAATTCTAGCCTCAGGCACCTGAAGGGCTTGACATCCTTTGGCCCCTGTCTCTGTGCTCATCAGACACCTCCAATCCTACACCTTTCAGGCTGGGTGGGATGAAGAAACAGGGAAAACTAATATGTGCAGTTGAAGTGTCTGTGATTCCTGAAGGGAATATAGAGGCAACGGATCCGACCCATATTTGAGCAAATTCACTCTAAATTATTTTGGTTCCTTGTTAAAATGGGAGAAGGAAGGGACTTATGAGACTGCCCTGAAATCCATCTTTGGGTGCATTAAAGGACTCCATCAGGTGAAAGTTAATTTTTAATATTAGGAGTGCTATAAAGTTATAAAACATCCTCATGTTCTAATGAACAAAGGATACAAACGCTGAAAATCCAGAAAGCTCCTCAACAATTTATTTAGAGACAAAAACTAGTCAGAACAGGATTTTTAAATAGATCCTTTTCTACTGACTGAGATATTTAAGAAAAACAGGCATGGTGTGGAACCTGGAAGCTTCTGTTTGCTCATTTTTCTGAGCAATTATCCTCTTCAAAAAATGTCTATGTCATTACCTCTTTAAAAAAACAAATAAATAAATCAGGGGCCAGCTTTATTTATGAAGGCATAGTACCTTTTGGATATTGAGCATAAATAAGCTTTTTTGTTGTTGTTTCTACAGTATTCTCCACCCCCTGCTTTCTATGTCCTTTAAAAGAAATGTGGCATAAGGGAAACAGCATAGGGTTAGAAGCCAGATAGACCCAGGGGTGACCTCAGCCCCACCATTTATTCTCTGGGTGGCCTTAAACAT
>JAVSCE010000711.1:0-10675 GCA_032199065.1 Smutsia gigantea
AGACTGGATGAGATGCAAGAGACTGTTAATGGAATAGAAATCAGAGAACAGGAATACAGGGAAACTGAGGCAGAGAGAGATAAAAGGATCTCTAGGAATGAAAGAATATTAAGAGAACTGTGTGACCAATCCAAACGGAACAATATTTGCATTATAAGAGTACCAGAGGAAGAAGAGATAGAAAAAAGGACAGAAAGTGTCTTTGAAGAAATAATTGCTGAAAACTTTCCCATGCTGGGGAAGGAAATAGTCTCGCAGTCCACGGAAGCCCACAGATCTCCCAACACAAGGGACCCAAGGAAGACAACACCAAGACACATAATAATTAAAATGGCAAAGATCAAAGATAAAGGCAGAGTATTAAAGGCAGCTACAGAGAGAAAAAAGATCACCTACAAAGGAAAACCCATCAGGCTACCATCAGACTTCTCAACAGAAACCTTATAGGCCAGAAGAGAATGGCATGATATATTTAACGTAATGAAACAGAAGGGCCTCCAACCAAGAATACTGTATCCAGCACGATTATCATTTAAATATGATGGAGGGATTAAACAATTCCCAGACAAACGAAAGTTGAGAGAGTTTGCTTCTCATAAACCACCACTATAGGATATCTTAAATGGACTGCTCTAGAGGGAAGCACCCCTAAGGCTAAAAAGATGTCACCAGAGAAAATAAAATCATAGCAAAGAAAGCAGACCATCCAAATACTAACTAAAGGCAAAGAATAAAACACCTAGTATAGAAAGAATGGAGGAAGAGGAATAAGAAGGGAGAGAAATAAAGAAACATCAGATAGTGTTTACAATTACTTAACAAGAAAGCTAAGTTAGATTGTTAGATAGTAAAGAAGCAACCCTTGAACACTTGGTAACCACGAATCTAAAGCCAGCAATGGCAATAAGTACATATCTATCAATAATCACCCTAAATGTAAATGGACTGAATGCACCAATCAAAAGACACAGAGTAACAGAATGGATAAAAAAGCAAGACCCATCTATATACTGCCTACAAGAAACTCACCTCAAACCCAAAGATATACACAGACTAAAAGTGAAGGGATGGAAAAAGATATTTCATGCAAACAACGAGAAAAAAGCAGGTGTTGCAGTACTTGTATCAGACAAAATAGACTTCAAAACGAAGAAAGTAGCAAAAGATAAAGAAGGACATTACATAATGATAAAGGGGTCAGTCCAACAAGAAGATATAACCATTATAAATATATATGCACGCAACACAGGAGCACCGGCATATGTGAAACAAATACTAACAGAATTAAAGGAGGAAATAGACAGCAATGTATTCATTTTAGGTGACTTCAACACACCACTCACTCCAAAGGACAGATCAACCAGACAGAAAATAAGTAAAGACACAGAGGCACTGAACAACACACTAGAACAGATGGACCTAACAGACATCTACAGAACTCTACACCCAAAAGCAGCAGGATACACATTCTTCTCAAGTGCACATGGAACATTTTCCAGAATAGACCACATACTAGGCCACAAAAAGAACCTCAGTAAAGTAAAAAATATTGAAATCCTACCAACCAACTTCTCAGATCACCAAGGTATAAAACTAGAAATAAATTTTAGAAAGAAATCAAAAAAGGCTCACAAATACATGGAGACTTAACAACACTCTCCTAATTAATCAATGGGTTAACGACCAAATCAAAACAGAAATCAAAGAATATATGGAGACTAATGACAACAACAACACAAAGCCACAACTTCTGTGGGACGCAGCAAAGGCAGTTCTAAGAAGAAAGTATATTGCAATCCAGGCCTATTTAAAGAAGGAAGAACATTCCCAAATGAATAGTCTAAAGACACAATTACTGAAATTGGAAAAAGAAGAACAAATGAGGCCGAAAGTCACCAGAAGGAGGGACGTAATAAAGATCAGAGAAGAAATAAATAAAATTGAGAAGAATAAAACAATAGAAAAAATCAATGAAACCAAGAGCTGGTTCTTTGAAAAAATAAAATAGATAAACCCCTAGCCAGACTTATTAAGAGAAAAAGAGAATCTACACACATAAACAGAATCAGAAATGAGAAAGGAAAAATAGCGACAGACCCCACAGAAATAAAAAGAATTATAAGAGAATATTATGAGAATCTATATGCTAACAAGCTGGAAAACCTAGAAGAAATGGACAATTTCTTAGAAAAATACAACCTTCCAAAACTGACCAAGCAAGAAACAGAAAAACTAAACAGACCAATCACCAGCAACGAAATTGAAGCGGTAATCAAAAAACGACCCGAGACCAAAACCCCCAGACCAGATGGATTCAACTCTGAATTCTACCAGACATATAGAGAAGAAATAACACCGATTCTCCTTAAAGTTTTCCAAAAAATAGAAGAGGAGGGAATACTTCCAAACTCATTCTATGAAGCCAGCATCACTCTAATACCAAAACCTGGCAAAGACTTCACCAAAAAAGAAAATTACAGACCAATATCCCTGATGAACGTAGATGCAAAAATACTCAACAAAATATTAGCAAACCGAATTCAAAAATACATCAAGAGGATCATACACCATGATCAAGTGGGATTCATCCCAGGGATGCAAGGATGGTACAACATTCGAAAATCCATCAACATCGTCCACCACATTAAGAAAAAGAAGGACAAAAACCACATGATCATCTCCATAGATGCTGAAAAAGCATTTGACAAAATTCAGCATCCATTCCTGATGAAAACTCTCAACAAAATGGATATAGATGGCAAGTACCTCAACATCATAAAGGCCATATATGACAAACCCACAGCTAACATCATACTTAACAGCCCGAAGCTGAAAGCTTTTCATCTAAGATCGGGAACAAGACAGGGATGCCCACTCTCTCCATTGTTATTCAACATAGTACTGGAGGTCCTAGCCACGGCAATCAGACAAAACAAAGACATACAAGGCATCCAGATTGGTAAAGAAGAAGTCAAATTGTCACTATTTGCAGATGACATGATACTGTACATAAAAACCCTAAAGACTCCACTCCAAAACTACTAGAACTAATATCTGAATTCAGCAAAGTTGCAGGATACAAAATTAACACACAGAAATCTGTTGCTTTCCTATACACTAATGATGAACTAACAGAAAGAGAAATCAGAAAACCAATTCCATTCACAATTGCATCAAAAAGAATAAAATACCTAGGAATAAACCTAACGAAGGAAGTGAAAGACCTGTACTCTGAAAACTACAAGACACTCCTAAGAGAAATTAAAGAGGACACTAACAAATGGAAATGCATCCCATGCTCTTGGCTAGGAAGAATAAATATTGTCAAAATGGCTATACTACCTAAAGCAATCTACAGATTCAACACAATCCCTATCAAAGTACCAACAGCTTTCTTCAATGAACTGGAACAAATAATTCTAAAATTCATATGGAACCACAAAAGACCCCAAATAGCCAAAGCAATCCTGAGATGGAGGAATAAAACAGGGGGAATTATGCTCCCTGACTTCAAGCCCTACTACAAAGCCACAGTAATCAAGACAATTTGGTATTGGCACAAAAACAGACCCACAGACCAGTGGAACAGAATAGAAAATCCAAACATTAACCCAAACATATACAGTCAATTGATATTTGATAAAGGAGCCTTGGATATACAATGGGGAAATGACAGCCTCTTCAGCAGCTGGTGTTGGAAAAACTGGACAGCTACATGTAAGAGAATGAAACTGGACTACTGTCTAGCCCATACACAAAGGTAAACTCAAGGTGGATCAAAGACCTGAATATAAGTCATGAAACCATAAAACTGTTAGAAAAAAGCATAGGCAAAAATCTCTTGGACATAAACATGAGCGACTTCTTCATGAACATATCTCCCCGGGCAAGGGAAACAAAAGCAAAAATGAGCAAGTGGGACTGTATCAAGCTGAAAACCTTCTGTACAGCAAAGGACAGCAACAGTAGAACAAAAAGACATCCTACAGTATGGGAGAATATATTCATAAATGACGTATCCAATAAGGGCTTGACATCCAAAATATATAAAGAACTCATGCACCTCAACAAACATAAAGTAAATAATCCAATTAAGATATGGGCAGAGGGCATGAATAGACACTTCTCCAAAGAAGAAACTCAGATGACCAACAGGCACAAGAAAAGATGCTCCACATCAGTAATCATCAGAGAAATGCAAATTAAAACCACAATGAGATATCACCTCACATCAGTTAGGATGGCCAGCATACAAAAGACAAGGACAACAAATGCTGGTAAGGATGTGGAGAAAGGGGCACCCTCCTACACTGCTGGTGGGAATGTAAACTAGTTCAACCATTGTGGAAAGCAGTATGGAGGTTCCTCAAAAAACTCAAAATAGAAACACCATTTGACCCAGGAGTTTTACTCCTAGGAATTTACCCTAAGAATGCAGCAGCCCAGTTTGAAAAAGACATATGCACCCCTATGTTTATCACAGCACTATTTACAATAATCAAGAAATGGAAGCAACCTAAGTGTCCATCAGTAGATGAATGGATAAAGAAGATGTGGTACATATATATAATGGAATATTATTCAGCCATAAGAAGAAAAAAAATCCTACCATTTGCAACAACATGTGTGGAGCTAGACGGTATTATGCTCAGTGAAATAAGCCAGGTGGAGAAAGACAAGTATCAAAGGATTTCACTCATCTGTGGAGTATAAGAACAAAGGAAAAACTGAAGGAACAGAACAGCAGCAGTCACAGAACCGAAAAACAGACTAACAGTTACCAGAGGGAAAGGGACTGGGGAGGGGTTGGGTGGGAAGGGAGGGATAAGGGGAATAAAGGACATTATGATCATCACACATATAATGCAGTGGGAGTGGCATATGGGGAAGGCAATATAACACAGATGACAAGTAGTGACTCTATAGCATCTTACTACGCTGATGGACAGTGACTGTAATGGGGTATGTGGTGGGGACTTGATAATGGGGGGAATCTAGTAATCACAATGTTGCTCATGCAAGTGTATATTAATGATACCAAAATAAAAAAAATGAAAACATTACTGGGTACCTACTATGTGCCAGACATTATTCCAGATGTTTGGGAATTTATCATTAAACAAAGTAGACACAGATTTCTGCCCTTGTGGGCAGAGAGGAAAGGCAGAAAAGAAACTACTACACTGTTAAATTAATTAATTAAATAATATTTTAGAACATCATCATTACTATGTAAAAGTAAAAAAGAAAGTATGACTAAGTACTATTCTTTGGAAATGTTAGTACCAGACCTGGGTTCAAATCTCAACCCTGCCACTTAATAAGTAGGTGATCTTGGGCAAGTTACTTAACTTCTCTGAGCCTCCATTTCCCTATCTATAAAACCAGGACAAAACCTCTCTCAAAGTATTGTAGTATTGTTTTGAGGACAGATAATGCACGTAAAAGCTTACCACAGTGCCTGATCCATTGTAAGTGCTAGTGATTGGTAACTGCCTCTGCTATGAAGTCGTGTATGTTGCTTGTTGTCATAGATATCTAAGAGGTGTGGTCAGGTTTTGCAACCACATCTTTCATTTTAAGCTTTTAAATTTAGAAATAATTTCAAAATTACAGAACTGTTGCAAGAAAAAGAATGGTACAGAGAATACCTATTTTTACCATTATAGCTCATTTGTTCATGCTCTCTCTTTCTGTATATAAATTCTTGTCTTTTTCTGAAACATTTGAGGATGTTACATAATTTATGACCCATTATCCCCTATATGCTTCAGTGTATATGTCATAAGAGTAGGGGTATTCTTTTCCGTGACCGCAATAGTGTTATCAACTTCAGCAAATTTAATATTGACATAATTTTGTTATCTAATACTGCATTCCACTTTTATAAATTGACCCAATAATGTCCTTTATGGCATTATACCCCCTCCCATACAGATCCAGGCTAGGATCAGGTATGTATTTAACGATCATGTCTCTTTAATCTCCTTTAATGTAGGAACATTTCCACAGTCTTTGTCTTTCACGACATTGACATTTGTGAGGAATACAGCCAGTGTCCCCCACCCTCACCCCCCTTTGTGTTTTCTTCAGCGCACTATTCCTTCGTCGGGATTTGTTTGATGTTTTCTAATGATTAGATTCAGGTGATGCATTCTTAGCTGATATACTACGTAGGTGATGCTGGATTCTTCCGCGGGTCTCACATCTACATGCACATGGCCATCTGCGCCTCACTGGTGATGTGAATTTTGATCACTCAGTCAAAGTGTTGTCCAATTTCTTCATTGTATAGTTAAGTCTTTTGTTATGCAATCAACAAGGAATCTGTGTGGTAATACTTTAAGACTACGCATATATCCTACTCCTTATCAAAAGCCGTTGATGATTCTTATCTGACCAATATTTGACATGATAGTTGCAAAATGTTGATTTTCCAACTCAAGCACTTCCTTCACCTTCACCAGTTGCTGTAAACAAGATCCCTCCCTTCTCCTACATTTTATTTATTTAGTTCTGTATTTGTCTGTTTATAATTGGTATGGACTCATGGCTTTCCATTTTTTTGATGTTCCATAATTCATTATGGTACTTTATTTCAGCTCCCAATTTTGTCACATTTGGCCTATGGCCTTTTCAAGCAGGTTCCTGTCCTTGTGACATAACCCGTAATTTATTTTGAGCAGTTCCTTAATTTCTAGCATAACAGTATGTTCCAGGCTCATCTCGTGCCTTTCTTGCCCAGCCCTGAAATCAGCCATTTCTCCAAGGAGCTCTACGCAGTAAGATCTTTGGACTCCAGCTTCAAGTTCTTTCTATCCAAGCACAGCTGGGTCAGCCCTGCAAACACCAAGACCAGGTTTGTGGGATTTTTATGGAAAGGCGCATATCTGGGGTACAGGATAATTTCTGGGGAGTAAAGGGAAATGTGTTTAGAGCTGTCCACAGGAACTAGAATTTTTTTGTGGCCAGCCAATGGAAATCAATGAAGTTCCTTGATCAAAATTGACTGGAAATCCCAGTAAAAAGAATGGGAAAGGGGTGTGCTTGCAGACTGAGTGGAGATCGAATTTCTTAGTTGGGGCTAGACAGTCTGTACAAGGCAAGTATACACTTGATTTCCTTATATTGAATAAAAAGAAAACTATGTAAAACACCTCTCCTGTAATATCTTTGTGTAATATAGTGGCACAGTATCTAAGAAAAATGAAATCAACAGAAATCCCAATTTCACTTTTGTCCAAGTAACATCAATTTCTTCTACCAATGGTTTTTTTTTGGTCAGGATTGACTGCAAACAAGTAACTATTTTGAGCCGCGTCTCCTTTCTTTGGCTGCCCTCTAGTGGAGTTGACTGAAATTATGCAATGACCTCAGAACAGATTGGTGAAGGGAAAATAAAAACCAACTAGGTTAATCAGTGGTGAGATCACCAGTTAGAGCTGGAAGGATTTGACATATCTTTGTGTCCAATCCCTTATTTTGCAGACATGGAAACTGAGGCCCAGGAAGGGGGAAGCTACCTGTCCAAAATCATAAAGCTAATGGCAGAGCCAGAACACATGCTGCTCCCTGGTACACACCATCATTTTAAAGAAATCCTTGAAAACTTTCCTATTAAAAAAAAGCCCATTTGAATGCAGAAGAATAGATTAAATTTTTGTAATACTTTGTTCTCCAGTATATTTTTTCAGAACTTCATTTTTAGGAATGGGAGGGGGACAGTCAGTAATTATTTCAAAATACCATACATCCCACCCCATTCCCAACTTTCTTTTATAATAACAGCTTTAATACCCTGAAAACTACAAGACACTCATTTTTTTTTCCTACTCAGAATAATCTTTATTCATTCCTTACATAACTTATGACTTTTTATTTTTTATTTTTGTATCGTTACTGTACAATACCCTGAAAACTACAAGACACTCCTTTTTTTTCCTACTCAGAATAATCTTTATTCATTCCTTACATAACTTATAACTTTATACTTTTTTTTAGTATTGTTACTGTACAATCACTTGAACAACATTATGGTTACTAGACCCCCTGTTATCAAGTCCCCCCCACATACTCCACTACAGTCACTGCCCATCAGCGTAGTAAGATGCTATAGAATCATTACTTGTCTTCTCTATAAATACTGCCTTTCCCATGTCCCCCACCACTGCATTACATGTGCTAATCGTAATGCCCCTTTTCCCCCCTTATCCCTCCCTTCCCACCCATCCTCCCCAGTCCCTTTCCCTTTGGTAACTGTTAGTCCATTCTTGGGTTCTGTGAGTCTGCTGCTGTTTTGTTCCTTCAGTTTTTCCTTTGTTCTTATACTCCTCAGATGAGTGAAATCATTTGATACTTGTCTTTCTCTGCCTGGCTTATTTCACTAAGCATAATACCCTCTAGCTCCACCCATGTTGTTGCAAATGGTAGGATTTGCTTTCTTCTTATGGCTGAATAATATTTCATTGTGTATATGTACCACATTTTCTTTATCCATTCATCTACTGATGGACACTTAAGTTGTTTCCATTTCTTGGCTATTGTAAATAGTGCTGCGATAAACATAGGGGTGCATATGTCTTTTTCAAACTGGGCTGCTGCAGTCTTAGGGTAAATTCCTAGGAGTGGAATTCCTGGGTCAAATGGTATTTCTATTTTGAGTTTTTTGAGGAACCTCCATACTGCTTTCCACAATGGTTGAAGTAGTTTACATTCCCACCAGCAGTGTAGGAGGGTTCCCCTTTCTCCACATCCTTGGCAACATTTCTTGTTGTTTGTCTTTTGGATGGTGGCTATCCTAATTGGTGTGAGGTGATATCTCATTGTGGTTTTAATTTGCATTTCTCTGATGATTAGCGATATGGAGCATCTTTTCATGTGCCTGTTGGCCATCTGAATTTCTTCTTTGGGGAAGTGTCTCTTCAGCTCCTCTGCCCATTTTTTAATTGGCTTATTTGCTTTTTGTTTGTTGAGGTGTGTGAGCTCTTTATACAAGGCACTCAAGAGAAATTAAAGAGGACACTAATAAATGGAAATTCATCTCATGCTCTTCAGTAGGAAGAATTAATATTGTCCAAATGGCCATCCTGCCTAAAGTAATCTGCAGATTCAATGCAATCCCTATCAAAATACCAACAGCATTCTTCAACAAACTGGAACAAATAGTTCTAAAATTCATGTGGAACCACAAAAGACCCCTAATAGCCAAAGCAATCCTGAGAAGGAAGTATAAAGCAGAGGGGATCTTGCTTCCCAACTTCAAGCTCTACTACAAAGCCACAGTAATCAAGACAATTGGGTACTGGCCCAAGAACAGACCCACAGACCAGTGGAACAGAACAGAGAGCCCAGATATTAATCCAAGCTCAATTAATATGATAATATGCTCAATTAATATATGATAAAGGAGCCTTGGATATACAATGGGGAAATGACAGCTTCTTCAACAGCTGGTGCTGGCAAAACTGGACAGCTACATGTAAGAGAATGAAACTGGACTACTGTCTAGCCCCATACACAGAAGTAAACTCAAAGTGGACAAAGACCTGAATTTAAGCCAGGAAACTATAAAACTCTTAAAAAAAACATAGGCAAAATCTCTTGGACATAAACATGAGCAACTTCTTCATGAACATATCTCCCCGGGCAAGGGAAACAAAATCAGAAATGAACAAGTGGGACTATATCAAGCTGAAAAGCTTCTGTACAGCAAAGGACACCATCAGTAGAACAAAAAGACATCCTACAGTATGGGAGAATATATTCATAAATGACATATCTGATAAGGGGTTGACATCCAAAATATATAAAGAGCCCACGTACCTCAACAAATAAAAAACAAATAATCCTATTACAAAATAGGCAGAAGATCTGAACAGACACTTCTCCAAAGAAGAAATTCAGATGGCCAACATGCACATAGAAAGATGCTCCACGTCGCTTATCATCAGAGAAATGGAAATTAAAACCACAAT
This sequence comes from Smutsia gigantea, assembly GCA_032199065.1. NCBI lineage: Eukaryota > Metazoa > Chordata > Mammalia > Pholidota > Manidae > Smutsia > Smutsia gigantea. The sequence continues at coordinate 9,975 of JAVSCE010000711.1, forward strand.
GAGATACCACCTTATACCAGTTAGGATGGCCATCATCCCAAAGACAAACAACAACAAATGTTGGTGAGGATGTGGAGAAAAGGGAACCCTCCTACACTGCTGGTGGGAATGCAAATTAGTTCAACCATTGTGGAAAGCAGTATGGAGGTTCCTCAAAAAACGCAAAATAGAAATACCATTTGACCCAGGAATCCCACTCTGAGGAATTTACCCTAAAAATGCAGCAGCCCAGTTTGAAAAAGACATATGCACCCCTATGTTTATTGCAGCACTATTTATAATAGCCAGGAAATGGAAGCAACCTAAGTGTCCATCAGTAGATGAATGGATAAAGAAGAGGTGGTACATATACACAGTGGAATATTATTCAGCCATAAGAAGAAAACAAATCCTACCATTTGCAACATGGATGGAGCTAGAGGGTATTATGCTCAGTGAAATAAGCCAAGCCGAAAAAGACAAGTATCAAATGATTTCACTCATATGTGGAGTATAAGAACAAAGAAAAAAACTGAAGGAACAAAACAGCAGCAGAGTCACAGAACCCAAGAACGGACTAATAGTTACCAAAGGGAAAGGGACTGGGGAAGATGGGTGGGAAGGAAGGGACAAGGGGGAAAAAGGGGCATTACGATTAGCAGACATAATGTTGGGGGGGCACAGGGAGGGCTGTACAACTCAGAGAAGACAAGTAGTGATTC
>JAVSCE010000712.1:0-17635 GCA_032199065.1 Smutsia gigantea
CTGTGGCTTATTCTTATTCAGTGATTCATTCCACAAGATTCATTGAGCACCTAGACACTGCTGGGTACTGGGTGTACAAAGATGTCTTCTTTTCAACTTATTGTATTATTCTCATTAGTTATATCTTCACTACTTTTCTCAAGACATGTTAACATAAACTTTCCTCTACCTTTTTTGGATATGACTTTGTTACTTACTGTCTGTAATTTTTAGAAGATGTTAACTGTTAAATCTTCAGCTTTGTGCCTTCATATCTACAAACTTACATGCATACTAGCCATACTTTCTCTTTACTTTGTAACTACAGGGTAGAATAAATAAACATACTTCTACCTTCCTAGATTTTTGGCTGAGACCCCCTGTAATAAAAGATCCATAGGAGAAAAACCAATTTAATTTAATTTATTATGTATGGTGGTAGGCCCCAAAGATATGAGACCCACTGAAGTGACCAGAGTAGGCAGCTTTTATACCTTTTTGACAAGGAAACAATAAATTTGTGAAGAATTGACAAGACAAAGAAGTTTGAATTTGGTGTAGTAAATAGACAAGAAGTGTTACTGTAAGACCCAGAAAACAGGCCCTGCTCAGCCCCGGGATGGACGGCGACCCAAATACTCACAAGAGACCGATCATGATGCAAACAGCAAGAGGTTTATTGATTCCACCAGTGCACTGGGGTCAAGACTCATAACTCACGCAGGAGCAGAGTCCAACCATGAGCAGAAATCACAGGAGGTTTTTAAAGGAAAAGGGACCATAACCAGGGGGAGGCGAGGGGGAGGTCTGCTGATGATTCGATAGCAAAAATATTTCAATTAGGGTCTCACAGGGCTTTATCTTCACAGTAGGGTCTCACAGGGCTTTATCTTCACAGTAGGGTCTCACAGGGCTTTATCTTCACAATCTATCAGTTTTGGGGAGGATTACCTAGGCACAGGTTTGCAGCTATTGTGTCATTGTGTTCAGGCCGGTTTTTATGACTCAGGCCAAGGGTCAGAGCCTACTTAAAATTTTCCTATTCCTTCAGGTGGTTTCGGGGAAACTGAAACTCAGGCCCTCTGATCTCTGAGGCTTTCTGAGGCCTGTCATGGCGTTAGTTTGGTCCTTTCATTCCCCACTTCTTCTTATGTATAGTTCTAATCATAGAACTAGAGTTCTATATTGTTAAAAAATTCTTTCTCAGAATTAGGTATGGACTGGTAATGCTGTCTTAACATTAAAATTTGTACTGCACTAATCCGTTCTCTAATAAAAGTTACTAATTTGTTTAGGATGCAAGGGCCAATAGTAAGTAACAAAAGCAAAATTAGAATAGGTCTTAAAAGGGAAGATATTAGAGTAGTAAACCAAGGAGATTTACTAAACCATCTTTCAAACCATCTTTGCTGAGACTCTCGGTCTTGCAGGCGTTTATCTAGCCTTTCCCTCAACTTAGACATGGAGTCTTTTATGATTTCAGAGTGATTTACATAGAAGCAGCATTCTTCCCTCAATGCAGCACTCAGTCCACCATCCTTTAAAAACAACAGATCTAGTCCTCTCCTATTCTGCAATACTACCTCTGATAAAGAAGTCAGAGATTCTTCTAGTCAATAAGGAGCCAGTTAAGCAGCTGGGGAGCATGGGGGTTAGGAAGGGTCGGGCTTACGGTGTAAGCGAAGCTTAAGAGGATTATCAGTCTTTTCCACATGCCAGGACTCATCTTCTTCTGCCTTTGGTGCAGCTTTTAGGTGGGAGGCATGGATCCAGGCGGCTATTCCTTCGACCTTCACTGCAGTGGGAGTTGTCAGCAGGACTAGGTAGGGTCCTTTCCACCGAGGCTCGAGATTCCCAACTTGGTGTCTGCGTACGTAGACAGCATCTCCCACTTGGAACCGGTGAGGGACAATGGTGGTCTCAGTGGAGTAGGCCTCTTTCAGTTTTTCCCATGCCTGCTGGTGAACTACTTCTAGTTCTTTTAGGCGGACGAACAAGGATTGAGAAAAAGCAACATCAGGGTTATGTATCTTTCCTGCTTCTACAAGGGGGGGCGGTCCCCTACACAAAAGCTCATAGGGGGTTAGTCTAAAATGCCCTGGGGTGTTCCTTGCCCAGAACAGGGCAAAGGGAAGGAGAGCTGTCCAGTCATTCCCGCCGGTCTCTAAGGCTAATTTAGTTAAGGTCTCTTTTAGAGTTCTATTTATCCTCTCTACCTGTCCTGAGCTTTGGGGTCTATATGCACAATGTAATTTTCATTCAAACCCCATTTGTTTGGCCAATCCCTGACTTACCTGAGCAATGAAGGCGGGCCCATTGTCAGATCCGATTACCTTAGGGATTCCAAACCTGGGAAAAATTTCTTCTAATATCTTCTTGGCCACTATGTTGGCAGTTTCTGTCTTAGTTTGGTATGCCTCTACCCATCCTGTGAAGGTATCTATAAAAACTAGTAGATATTTATTTCCATATTTGGCAGGTTTTATTTCAGTAAAGTCTATTTCCCAGTAAGCTCCAGGTCGATCACCCCGTAATCTTTGTCCAGTGGGGTATCGGTTAAAACCTGCATTCGTTATGGCACAAGGGATGCAATGTTTAATTACAGCATTAACAACTTCAGGAAGTCCAATTACATAGTAGGGGGATGATTTTACTGTCTTTTTCAGGTGTTTAGTTCCCAGATGGGTGAGACGGTGGAGCTGCTCCACATATTCTTTAGCCTCCCTCTGGGGGAATATGATTTTCCCATCTTCTTTCTTTCTTAATCCTTGAGGTGTCTCTATAGTATACCCTAGGCGATTCATGACCTGGCAATCTCCTCCAGTATACTGGAATTTCTCAGGGCTGGGCTCTGTCTCATAGTCACTCATCGCTGGCAATATTGGGTTCCGTGAGCAGCTTTCTTTGCTGCCTGATCAGCCAACTGATTTCCTTTAGTTATCTTATCGGTGGCTTTTTGGTGCCCAGGGCAGTGTATGATGGCCACCTTTTTAGGCAAATGCACTGCCTCTAATAGACTCAGAATTTCCTCTTTATTTTTAATCTCTTTACCTGCCAATGTCAATAATCCTCTCTGCCGATAGATGGCACCATGTACATGTGCTGTGGCAAAGGCATATCTACTATCCGTGTAAATATTGATGGCTTTCCCCTCAGCTAGCCTCAAAGCCTGTATCAAGGCTATGAGTTCTGCCTTCTGAGCTGAGGTCCCTTCAGGTAGACTGCTTGCCCACACTGGAACTCTGCATTTACTACTGCAGCCCCAGCCATCCTCTTACATTCAACGTACGAAGCTGCTGCCATCCATGAACCAGGTGGTACTGTTAGGCCAGGGGGTGTCTGTAAGGTCACTTCTGACTCCAGTTTCCTCAGCCAGTATGTCTGCACAAGTGTGAACAACTGGCTCCTCAGTGTCCTCAGGCAGTAAGGTAGTGGGGTTAAGGAGAGCAGGCTGGCCAAAAATGATTCTCTCCATCAGCAGTAAGCTTTGGTAGTGGGTCATGCGAGCATTCGTCATCCACCGATCAGGAGGCTGGCGGATAACACTCTCTAGGGCATGGGCAGCAATTACAGTCACCTGTTGTCCCATAGTTAGTTTGTCAGCGTCCTTGATCAGGATCGCGACTGCTGCAATGGCCTTTAAGCAGGATGGCCATCCACTGGCCCCTGGGTCCAGTTTCTTTGACAGGTATGCAACCGGCCCCTTCCAGGGTCCCAAGGCCTGGGTAAGAACTCCCCTGGCTACTCCCCCTCTCTCCTTGCAGTAGGCACATTGATCTTTGTCAAGGGGTGGTCTGCCCATGCTTCTCGTTGTCTTCTGGCCCCTGTTGCTCAGGTTCCCTACCTGCCTAGGCCCTTGAAATCCTCTTTCTTTCTCTCCTACCACTGTGGCCAAAATTCTAGATAAGTTTTTCTCCTGTCTTCTGTCTCTTCTATCCTCCCTTTCCTCTCTCTCTCTCTTTCTGCCTTTCTTCTTTCTCTTCCTCTGTCTCTCTTTTGTGATACACTTTCTCAGCCTCCTTCACTAGGTCCTGTAAAGTAAAATCCTGCAATCCTTCAAGGCGCTGCATCTTCTTTTTGATATCAGAAGCTGATTGCCCTATAAATGCCATAGCTACGGCTGCCCGCTGTCCCTCAGAGGTGGGATCAAAAGGAGTATAGCGCCTATAAGCCTCCATAAGGTGCTCAAGAAAAACTGAAGGCGGTTCAGTGGGCCCCTGAAGAATTTCTCTTACCTTAGCCAGATTAGTGGGCCGTCGCGCAGCCCCCTTGAGACCTGCCACCAGAGCCCGGCGGTAGACAGTCAACCTCTCCCTACCTTCCGGAGTGTTGAAGTCCCAGTTGGGTCGAGTCAGCGGGAATCCAGCATCTATCACATGGGGAAGTTGGGAGGGTTGCCCATTGTCTCCTAAAACATTTTTCCGGGCTTCCAACAGGATTCTCTCTCTCTCTTCCATGGTGAAAAGAGACTGCAAAAGTTGCTGGCAATCATCCCAAGTGGGTTGGTGGGAGAACATGAGAGACTCTATTAATCCAGTAAGTCCTACAGGATTTTCTGAAAAGGAAGCATGATTAGCCTTCCAATTATATATATCTGCAGAAGAAAATGGCCAATACTGCATGGGTTGGACTCCGGGGGGGCGGCATGGGATGGCCATAAACTCTAAGTGGGAGGGTTACAGTAGAATCTGGCCAATCCCCAGGAGGGGACCCTCTATGACTTCGGGTACCCGCCGCTGGGCCCCCAGCTGCTGCTGGTAAACGGGGAGCATTGGGCCCTTCTTCTTCCCTTTCTTGCACTACCGGCTGAGCAGGTTGTGGCTCAGGGCCTGGAGCAGGTTCTGCCGCCTGTACAAGATAATACGGGGGAGGGTAAGGTTCCGGCAATTCAGGAGGGGATTCTACTTCAGGATATATTTTAGGTTTTGGGGTTCCTGCAGTTCTGCTTCTATTTAGTACCAACACTTGAAACTTTGGTTTAGACATACTGGAAAAATAAGAACTTCAGACAAATATGAATATAAAGTTTATAAAATGGGTAATTAAAAGCTTTTAAAAAATAACAATTTAAAAATGAAAAAAATTTTCTTTGATTAGATAACCAGATTAAGTTTAAATTGGTTTAGACTAGACCTTAAGGTTTTAGAAAATCTTTGGTTTAAAAATCAAGACTATTTCTGAAAGCTAATCTCATAAAATATCAAAGCAATACAGAAATAAAGTTACTAAAAGGTTAAGAGGTGACACAATTTTAAAGATCAAAGTAAACATCAGTTTCTCCCTTATAATTACAATTATTGAAAGATTTTCTATATTCAGTTGTATGTGTTCATCTTTAAAGTTATTTATGAAGAAATCTTTTCTTCAATTACAACAATGAACTATTGCAGCTCAAAACTGGAATGGTACAAGCAAAACAACTTCACACTTTAATAAGTATATGAAAAAGATATTACCCATAGTATGATACACAGTTTCAGTAGGGTCCCATCTATCCACATTTTAAAAAGACTTATGGGAGGAAGGGGTAATATATAACAATTTACTGACTTACAGGAGAGTGCAAGTGAGGGAGCCTTGCTGAAAGTGTATTGCTGGCCTTATATACCTGCTCCATGCTGACTCCCCCACCCTGCAGAAACAGTGCACTCTCTCAAATCAAGTACATTTCCAAAGAGAGAAACAGAGAGAGGGAGGGAAGGAGAGAGGCTTGATAACTTGGGTGTGGGGGGAATCAGTGGCCCATTAACTGCAGTGGAAAAATACAGTGCAAAGTCAATCTTTGGCCCCTTTAAAAAACACTGGATACGAACTGAAAAAAAAGCAAATGCTTCCAGTTCTTACAAGAGAAGCTTTGCCTGTTAAGAAAGCTTATTGCCAAAGTATACAAGAAGCTGCCTAGTTTATTAAATCAACTGTCCAGCCCAAGCTGAAGGAGCAGACATTTTGTAATCCAATTTCAAAAAGTTAACAATAAATTAACAACAGACCTCTCCCCATACTCTGAAATGAGATTCTTCCATTTAGAAAAATCTCCCTGTAAATGAATACAGGCAGGCCTGAATTTCTGAGGCCAGGATCACTTGGATTCCTCCCTCCCACCCCCATCTTCTGTAGCTGTAACACCTCTGCCATCTTCTGCTGCAGGGGCTGCCCAGGGATGGCAGGGATACAAGTCCAAACCCTCTACTGCTCAGTTGTTCACTTTAATACTCAGAGAAGAGAGGAAGACAGCTTTTGTTATGAGAAATTACTTTTACACAATATGGACAAAGAAGTACATGATGAAAGGAAACAATCAAAACAGCAGTTTTCCTTATTGGTTACATGATGTAGGGTTGGTGGTCAGGGTGAGAATCGGGTCTTGGCTGAAAAACAAGATTCTTAACTGCAAAAATTAATTCTCTGTTAAAGGTACCCTCAGGATGCCAACCTACATTGAAGGCCAGCCATTCAGTTGAGCAGAGGGTCTGCCATTGTCTTTTTCTAACTTCTACAGACAAGTCATGGGCCCTATTCTTGACGTCCGTCCAGCGGTCCAAAGTCAGAGACAAAGGGGTTGTCACAGTCTGTCCCATTTTGGTCGTTTCTAAATACACAAAAACAGCAAGCCACAAAACGACAAAAGACGCCAACAAACACTTTCCTCCTCTCGTTTTCCACAGACACGAGAGGTATTCAGATGGGGGAGGGTCCCTCCGTTGAATCCGCTCAAACCGGACCCTTTCCCCTTCCAACAGACGGGCGGAAAAATCCCCCGTTTCACACCCAGGGGCGTCCCCCAGGGTTGCAGCTTGTGGCCCCTGGCACGTCTGCCTTACCACAGCTTTCCGTTCCCTTACGGGAGCGGCAAGCGGCTGCCAAACCGAAAGCGCTTTTCACAGACCCAGATATCTGACAGAACAAACAGGCGCCGGCACACACAGAAACTTAAGGATCCTTTGCTTACCTCCAAGTGGGTCTCTGGAGAATAGGGTGGCCACAGATCCCGGACGAGCCCCCAAATGTAAGACCCAGAAAACAGGCCCTGCTCAGCCCCGGGATGGACGGTGACCCAAATACTCACAAGAGACCGGTCTTGATGCAAACAGCAAGAGGTTTATTGATTCCACCAGCACGCTGGGGTCAAGACTCATAACTCACGCAGGAGCAGAGTCCAACCATGAGCAGAAATCACAGGAGGTTTTTAAAGGAAAAGGGACCATAACCAGGGGGAGGCGAGGGGGAGGTCTGCTGATGATTCGATAGCAAAAATATTTCAATTAGGGTCTCACAGGGCTTTATCTTCACAGTAGGGTCTCACAGGGCTTTATCTTCACAATCTATCAGTTTTGGGGAGGATTACCTAGGCACGGGTTTGTAGCTATTGTGTCATTGTGTTCAGGCCAGTTTTTATGACTCAGGCCAAGGGTCAGAGCCTACTTAAAATTTTCCTATTCCTTCAGGTGGTTTCGGGGAAACTGAAACTCAGGCCCTCTGATCTCTGAGGCTTTCTGAGGCCTGTCATGGCGTTAGTTTCGTCCTTTCATTACCAAGCTGTAGCCTGGTTTCAAACCCAAGTTTGACTGCTCATTGCAATCTGGAAAGGTGGTGGACTAGCATCCCAAGACCATCTGCAAAGTGCCATTTGCAGTGAGAGCATTTTGAAGGGGAACTTTATGGAAACAGGAGGAGGTACATGCAGAACTGGCAGTTAATCAGGGCCTCACCAGATGATTTGGTGCCAAGGAGTCTGCCTGCTGCAAAAATGCCTTAGGAATGAGTGTCTTTATCCATAGTTTCCAGAAGGCTCCAGGTGAAATTCTTGAAACTCAGAAAGGTCTGGTTAGAGGGCAACATGGAGAAGTTGAATTTCTTAGCTTGTTTCAAAATAGAATGAGTTACGCTTTGTTATAGCCACTATGAAAAGTAAAAAAGATTGCTTATGTATCCTTTTGGGCTTCAAATTCCCTGCCTCCTGTGGTAAGTATGTCTCCTTTCCTTCTGGTACAGGGAGGGTACCTTTCACATGGAAGATTTATTTCCTTCTTTCAGGAAGACACATAAAGATCAGTGTGTTCTTGCATTGGCTGCTGCTTATATAATTTTAATTTAAAATAATCAGTATGTCATAGTGGCACATTTTGGGGCAGCCTTCCCTGAACCCCATCATAACTGTTGAAGCTATCACTTGTTGGCTACTCATATTCCAGGAACTGTTCTAAGTACTTGTTTCTTCACAACTCTGAGGTATAGGGAAGGAAAATAATTTTTCCACCACCTTTTTGGGTTCCTTTAGTATAGACTGAGACTCCCTGTAATAAAAGAAAGATTCAAAAGAGAAAAACAGAAGTTTATTGACACTATTGTGGAGGAAGAAATTTCCTCTATTCCTCAATGTTCTAGCTGGTTTAAGAATAAAATTGACATGAGACAGTTTAACAGGAGAATAAAGCCAGAGTTTAGTTATGTATGGAATCCATAGGTGTAGATTACAAAGACAATCAGGGACAACTGAGGTGTGTATGTCATCCTGAACCAAGGAGACGGGGGTAGGGCTCTGAGACTTAAGAGGAAAAGGGAAGTAATTCACAGGAATATGAAAGAATAAATGTTTGGTAAACAAAATACTTGATGGGCCACACAGAAATAATGGAGCACAGAGAGGAATTTTAAAAGGCTTTGCCACATTCCTTCCCATCACCCCTAGTTTACATTATAATGTAACTATCTATGGTGATAGTTCTCCTCCTGGGGGAGTTCCTCCACCTAAATTATTTTTATGCAGTTTTGGTAGAGTGGGGCTGGGAGTGTGGAGGTACTGGTTGGGGTTGTCAAAAGAATCTTCCTGAGTCTTTTGGGCCTTGATGATTTTCAGTTCAAAACATCAACATGTCAACTAAATGACATAAGATGCAGGGAGGGACTTTCCACCATGAAAACCAACTCTAACCCTAATAGTGTGGCTTCTTCTGGTTTTAAGACAACCCACTCCTCTATTTTTCAAGGGTTTATTTTCACTTTGCTTAATAAACTCCTGCACTTAAAACTGTTCTAAGTCTCTTGGTTGAATTTTTTCCTTTGAGAAGACAAAGAACTGAGGTCTAGTTCAACTGGTAACAATTTTACCTTAAAAATTGAGGTGATGACCATTCTATCTCATTGAATCAATCTTGGTCAGTTCAGTTGAGTGATGATGTAGGTACATTCCCAAAATTAGGCCTATGGTTTAAATAATCAGGTATTAAAAAAGAAATCTAGTGTCCAAGTTTTGGGTGCTGTCAGTGAGAAGATTTCTATATGTCAGGCTTGAAGCATCTTCAGACAAAGTGAGTGTAGGCAATAGTAATCTGATATGTTTTCCTGGTTTTTGGTTCAAGTGTCTCTGTTGATCCTTTTGAGCAGCTCATACAGTAAAAGGCAGGATGATGGTCTAAACGTGGGTTGTTGTAGTGATTTCTCTAAAGTTCATATCAAGACAGGTCACCTTTAGTTTGCACCAGCTTCAGGAAAATGGGCAGTTTTAGTTTTCAGTGATTCCAAATCACAAAGATGGGAGAAAAATTGAGAACATTAGTTTGGAAAGTGGTAGCCAGACACTGGAGGAAACTAGATGAATTTAGGACCTAGTCCAGTTTACAATGAACAGTATTAGAATCTAATATCCATAAAGGTGCACTACTGAAACATAATTTTTCTCCTTAAAATCATCCTAATTTTAATTAGAGGTAACCATATGAAGAATACTTTGTAAAATCTTGGGATGGCCTGCTGTTGGTCCCTACAAAACATATACCTCACACATACATGAGAGATACTGTTACTGGAGACAGGTCCTTGGACTCATTGCAAGAAAGAATTCAAGAACAGACACAGAAAAGCTGTTGAGCTTTAAGAGTTTATTTGGGGAATTAGAGTTTAAAGAAAGGAAAGAGTAAGTGCCTGAGAGTTAGGACATGGGAAGACCCAGAGTGGGTCACACAGGAAACAATAAGGAGCCTTTATTATGTAAAGGGAGATTGTACTCTGGGGGAAAAATCTTTCTCCCAGCTTGGGGTAAATTACCTTTGAAACAGAAATCAGTCAAAGGGAGAAATAAAGGGGGAGGAATCCGTTTATTGCTTATAAGCAGTTGCCCACTTCTGCACACCCATATCTCTCACCACCCAGCTGCAAAAAGGGACCCCACCAAACTTCTCTGGCCCAGTTATACCCTCACTCCCCCGACCCTTGTAATCGCCTATTGCTATGGAGATGGACTACTTCAATCCACCCTTGGAAAGACCTATTGATATGGAGATGCACAAGACCAAGCAAGAGATTCTGGAAATACTGCAATTTTACCCACAGAGCTGAATATTCACTAAGTGAGATTAGGTTTCAAAGGGAACAGGTGGAGTCTTCCTGGATTTCCCACTTGCTCTACCCTCATGTTGTGCATGGGAGTTTTTGACTATAGTTGATTCTCCTCAGAAGTGTCATTAGCACAGGGAGGTGTGACTTTTATTATGTTAATGCTGGAGGGACATAAATTTTACTATGTTAATGAATGTATAATGTGCTTTAAGGTGATGTCAGGGTCAACTTCTCTATGTTGGAACCAGCCATTATTGACTGGTCTATTACCTATACCCTTACATCCCATCTCAATGGAACAACTTGTATAGAATGTGTAGATTGTAAATAAGCACCAACTGAAGTCGACCTCCCTCTCCCTGCTTATGTCTAGCTATCTACTTACTCTAACGATACCTAGGAAAACAGTAAAACTCCTGTAAATGGCTCTAGATATCACCTCAAATACCATTTTTAGCTAAAAGGAAAAGAAGGACTTTGGGTGTGGGAGAGGGTAGGGAGCAAGACTGGCTATGGGAGGTTATCGGGAAAAGCACTGTAAATAAGAGTAAGGTTTGTAATGCAGATTTAAGATGTTGTCATCTTCATTGATAAGATTCTGTTGTGATTTAGGGTAATCTTCCTTTTTCTGGTATAGAGAGGGAGACACAAATGGAAATTTCCTTATAAATACAAACTTCCCTCGGGAAAAGTTACTTCTACTCAGTTTTCAGAGTTTCTCCAGTGTCTGCTATTTCTTGAAATAATCAGTTCAAATATTCCTTATGCCAAAGAGGCATATTTGGAGCGGCATATTCTGCTACCCTTCGGAGGCATGTGGGTAAAATTTCAATATTTCCAGAATCTCTTGCCTGGCTTTAGTGTATCTGCATATCAATAGGTGTTTCCAAGGGGTGGAGAATAGAAGTCCATGTCCTTATCAATAGGTAATTACATGGGCAATCCAGAGCTTGTCTGGACAGGAGAGACTGGGTGGAGCTCTTTTCTGCTGCAGCTGGATCTGGAGAGAGATGGGTCAACTGCTTATAAGAAATAAAAAGGTTTCTTCTCCCTTTGACTGATTTCAGTTTCAAAGGTATTTCGACCCAAGATTTCCCCTGGAGTTACAAGACATTAGCATCATTCCCACTTAAAAGATGGAAAAACTTCAACACTATGAAGCTTTAAGTAATTTGCCCAGTTCATAGAACTAAAGTCAGAATTAAGATTTAAACTCAAGCACTCTAAAGAACACTTAGCCACTATATTATTGGTGCTTTCTTGTTTTCCCCACCTGTAGATGAAAGAATTTACTCCTTAGTATGGACTCCATATTGGAGCCCTACTTCATTTTCACTTCTCATGATTCCTGCTCATGTACCCTAAGATCCACTATTACCAAACTACTAATAGTTCTTGAATTCTGCTGTTTTATTCTACAGTGCCTAGAATGACCCCTGTGATATTGTGATTTATAATAAAGAAATACATATTTGGCTTTCATCCCCATTTCTTTCACAGAGCTCCTAAAACGCTTGGTATTAAGTATGATAAAAGGATAAAGGTGTCTCTTGTTATGTTAATGAGACAATTTTGTGAAGATCCAAAGGAGAGGGGCTGAGTACTCAGGAACCAAGCATGTGATTAGAGGATTGAAACTTTCATCCTTACCCAGACTTCTGGGAAGGGAAGCGAGGCTAGTGATTGAGTTTATTCACCACTGAGCAATGATTTAGTCAATGGTGCCTATGTAATGAAGCCTCCACAAAAACCCTAAAGGACTGACTTTGGCTAGCTCTCAGGTTGGTGAACACAGGGATATTTGGGGATAGCATTGAAACTCTGCCCCTTTTTCCCATATTCTGCCCAATATATCTCTTCCATATGGTGGTTTTTCTGAGTTATATCCTTTTATAATGAACTGGTAATCATGTATGTAAAATTTTTTTCTGAGTTCTGTGAGCTGCTCTAGCAAATTAACTGAACCTAAGAAAGGGGGTTGTTAGAATCTCCTATTTATATCTGGTCTGTCAGAAGCTCAGAAAACAACTTGGATTTGGGATTGGCATCTGAAGTTGGGGAAGCACCCCCCACTTTTAGGACTGTTGCTTCAGGAGGAGGTTGTTCCCCACCCATGGCAAGTCCACTCTGAATTTTATGAGACTGAATAAAGACAACAGAAAGGTGGGAGATAAAAGGGGCTCATACTATGTTTATTCTCATGGAAGTCAGTTGTCTATGTACCAGCAGCTCAGTCTCTCCTGGCTCCAGCACTGCTCCTTCCTGCTCCCCAGCACAGGACTCTCTTCTCCCTTCGTAGCACCAGGGCTTCACAGCTTCCCTCTCTTGCTTCTCCTCTTTGCCCCCTAAGCTCTCTACCTCTCCACTCTCACCACTCTCTCTGCTCTCTCCTTCACCACCCCTAGCACTGAGAGGAAATCTGGGGTGGGTGTCTATGGTGACTGACAGTTCAGTCCAGGTGGCTATGAGGGCTGGTAAACATGCTGCAACCCATAGGTATTTAAGCATGCTCTTTTACGTATACAATGAGCAACATTAAATCCAGGTGAAAATCCTGGTCATATATTTCCATTTTCTCTGCAAAGATTGAGCTCTTAGCCTATGGAATCTAATGATCTCCAGGTAAATAGCATCAGAATTGAGTTGGACTATAGGACAGCAAACAAATTGCTTGTTGTGAAAAAAAAAACTCACACATTGGAATTGGATGCAGAATTGTACAATTGGTGTCAGATAGGTGGGATTTGTTATAATGGCCCTGGCTCACAGAAACATGTGGTTTTGGAGGAAAAAGGCTGAAAAGTTGAGGATGAAGAACCTTTGATTCCTTGTGTTGGCATATGGTCACCCTTGTTAAGGAGCAGCAGCTGTCCTACAACCAGTTTCTAAAAGTAAAAGTTACCAGTTGAGTTTAGAGATGGATCCAACTTCTAGGGAGTTGGCTCACTGTGCTACAGTGGAAGAAGTTTCCTGTACCTTTCAAGGTTTTTCTAGCTGGTATAAGAACCTAACTGACATGAGATGGATTAACAGGAGAAAAAAAAACAAAGTTCACACACATACAGGAAATCCATAAACGTGGGATTCCAAAGTCTGTCAGGGATAGTGACATATATATGTGATCCTGAGCTAAGGAGAGAGGGGTAGGGGAAGAAGGCAATTCACAGGAATATGAAAGAGCAAATGTTTGGTAAACAAATGCTTGATAGGCCACAGAGAAACATTGGGACACAGAGGAATTTTAATAGACTTTACCACATTCTTCCCTGTTTACCACACTTAGGTAATATTATAATGTAGTTGTAGAATATCTGTGGTGATAGCTCTCTTCCAGGAACAGTTCCTCTATCTAATTTCTTTTAATGCATTTTGTGTGTATATGGTGGGGGGAAGGTCAAAATTTGTTTCTGAGTCTTTTGGGCCTTACTTGTTTTCAGCTCTGACAAAAATCTACAAAGTCGTACATATTAGGGTGGCCTGCTGTTGGGCCCTAGAATTGGATGCATAATGAAAAGCAAGCTAATAAGAAAAAAGTGAAATACATAATCCCTTGGTTATTGTTATCTGTAATAGGTAAAAAGAAATTAAAAGTGAGTGCTGGCTTGGACCTTGATTTTAGACCAAACTCAGATTTCTGTGAGTCTCAGCTTAGGCCACTAGCATCTGCACTTGGGTGGAAGAATTTTCCTGTACCCTTCAAGGTTCATCTAGCTGTTATTGAGACAGGGACCATTGGGTGAGGGCCTCCAGAAAAAGCAGGGTGGGATATTTACAGTCAGCAATATATCAATGGGCAAAGAAGTCCCTTTTGAAACTCTGTGTTAAGCATTATGCAAAGTCAGGGTCACACTAATCCTCTAGGATCAAGATACCAGGCTAAGAATATAGACATCTTCAGTAAGGTCAGTTAAAAGTCAAAATGCCAGGAGCAACTTTTCCTAGAATGATTGAGTGGTTTTACAAATAGGGAAGGGTATCACAGCATAATCCGTGACTTTACTGTAAACAACCTTAGCAAGCAGAGAACAACCAAGCCCACCTTGAGGGCAGGGCAGGTGGTACAAGTCCACACCCCTAAGCCTTTTTTTCATGTTCTGGAAAAATCCTCATTTGCCTATAAAAACCCCTAGACAACACACCACCCCGGGACTCCCTTGTCCTCTCCTGGCATGAGCCGGGAGCTCTGTCCTTCCACTTTATTTCTAAATAAAAGCCTGTACCTTGCTCTCCTACCTTGCCTGTTTGCTAAGCTCATTCTTCGGCTTCATGAACAAGAACCCGGGCATCATCTTTGGGGGCTTGTCTGGGATAACATCGGAGGTGAGTATCGGGCATCCAAGCCTGCTTTTTCTTTCACTGTTCTTATAGAAGGAAGCCATTTATGGCACACAATCAGGCACTTGTCAGCCACTTAAATGGGACTAGCCTGGCTGCTGATCTCAAAGACTTAAGCGACAGGTTCCCCTGCGTCTCCCGCAGTGGATCCCCAGTCTCCCTTGGGAGCCGGGAATGTCACTTAAGTGGAGGTCAGGATTCCCTTTCAGAGGCATCTCCTTGGATGTGAGGGACTGAGGAAAGCCGTGGGCAACTGCAAGAGTCTAGGCTGAGGCTACACTTCAACAGCTTCTCCAAGGCCTGCATGTCTGGAATCAGACCCTGACAGCCCGACTGGGTATCCATGAGGAGTGTCTCTCTTTGTCTGTGTATGACTTCCAGCCTGCTTCTCCAGGCCGCCCTGGCCTCTGAGTGAGGCAGTGGGCTTTCCTAACTCTTTTCTAACTTCACCAATTTCACGGAACCCGATGCTCACCACTGCAAGGTAGGAGACCCACGCTTCGCTCTTATTCCTGACTTAATACTGTACTTTTTTATCTCATGAAAATGTGTTTGAGCACCCGTTAGCCAATTAAAAGACAATTAGTGTTTGCTACCAGTCTTCAAGTCTCGGGTGAAAGGTTTTCCAGGGTCTGCCTCTCCTTGATCCCCCGCCTCTTGACAGACAGCAATGTCGGGAGGTGGCTGAGCTGATTTCCTACTTTCTTATCCTAATCTGTGGACTCTGAGAGCAGACCAGACTAGTAGACAGTGGTCCTTGGATCTTGGCTCCACCTGATTGATCCCATGGCACTGATAAAACTCTGTCTAGGCTGCTGCCTAAGTGAGTCGTAGATAACCCCCACCCCCAACCTCTTGTCTCAGATCAGATTTGTTATAGTAGGTGACTGGCTAAATAATTTCCAGGCAGTGGCAGAAACTGGTGTTTAAGAGTATAGATCTCCCCACCCCCATAAATGTCCGTGGCAGCCTCTGAATTTTATCTCTGGCCTTGGAAAAAGTTCCCCTGCTCCCCATTCAAAGCAGTCCTTCTAGGCCTGTGCCACATTCTCCTGTGTAATGCAAATGAAGTCTGAAGTAATCAAACTGAACCCCAAGCCCAACATGTAAATGGCTCTATTCTACTGATCTCCCTTCCTTAGAGGCAGTCATCCTGGGGCTAGGCATTTCCTTTTCTGTGGCCCCAGGGAAGCAAAACAAACTTGTGACTCTGACCAAGACTCAGGCAGTGAGGGGTCACAGAGTCCCTGCCCTTATCAGACAGGCAGGGGGCTCTCAAGGAATGACTAAAGGTTGTGCAGAGAAAACTAGGATCCAGATTAAAATTCCCAAAAGGTGTAAAGTAGGAGCACACTGGTAAGTTCCCACTAAATCCAGAGCTCCGAGGTGACTCTTGCTTGGGAAGGCAAGAGGGGAATCAAGGCAAGGCGCAGGCCATGCTGGTAAAGAGTGGTTAATTCCAGTAGGCTGGCAGAGGGGGTGACTAACCACTGTCTCCTAGGCTCCAAGGCGAGGGGATGCCCTCACAGAGAGAGAGGCCATTAAGGTGCTGGACACCCGTCTTTCTCTCTCTTCCAGATGGGAGCATCCTCTTCAAGTTTAAAGCCAGACACGCCTCTGGCATGCATTCTAAAGAACTGGGAGCAATTTTGATCCCCAGGCCCTATAAAAGAAGTGTCTTATCTTCTCCGCACAAGCCTGGCCTCAATACAAACTCTCTAATGGGGATGCTTGATCCCTGAGAGAAGTATACAATATGATAAGTTTATGCAGCTAAATTTTAATGCAAGGAAGGGAAATAGTCAAAAGTCCCGTGGACTACTACAATATGAGACTAGTTTTCTAAATTTTTTTGGTGAAAATCTACTCTATTTATTGGGTTCATTATCTTCAAAAATTGAGAGGTTTTTAAACTAGACTCCCTGAAAGGGATGAAATATATCTTCTTAAATACAGCCTGGCTTTAAAGGACTGGTGCTAGAATTGTACTTGCATTTCAATTCCAGTCACCTGGACACACACAGTCCTTATCAGTTCAAAGCCTTCATTCACCCTGTTAGTCCGGGGCCATCTAAACCTTAAACCAGTTATGTAATCTGCTCGCCCTTAGAGTGTATTTTGCAAACTTAGATACTTTTAGTCAAATGAGCTAAAAGGAAAGAAGGCAATTGGATATCAGTAACTCAAATCTTTGTATCAGTTTATCCAATTGTGTGAATGTTCTTTGAAAAGTATTGCTAACTATAGTCATTATATCTCAATCTGTATGTTTGGTGTTAAAGTGTGTGAATGGAGAATATTTTTCTACCTCTGGATGGTATTAATAAAAATTGATTTAAAGAAAAGTACTTGTGAAAATTGGGCATTCTAAAACTTCCAGAAAATTCTAATAAAAGATATTAAGCATTAATGCTAATTTAAGTTGAACTTCAATGTACATGTCCTTATGGTTATCAGCTGCCTAAGTTTACCTAAAGTTATTTAAGTTGATGTTATCTGCTAAATCTTTCAAGAATAAAATGCTTAGAGGCTTGACTTTGTCTAATGCTCAGTAAACGTTTTGTAAGTAATCTAGCATAGTTGTTAGGAGTGAGTAAACTAAGTGTAGCAAGTGAACATCTTAATTGTGTGTTATAGTATGTTAAAGTGTGTATACCTACAAATGGCCTGGGAATTTTTGTAGTAACCTAAAACCTTAAAGTTTTGCTAAGTTGACATACTTTATGCTTAGTGAGAGATTGTGCTATAAAGCTCATGGTTACAGAAGTTATAAAATGCACAAATCTAAAGAATGCTAGTGTAACAGTTTACAATAGCCTACTTCTCAGTGTTCATTGAAAATTAAAGTTCCTAATGGTTTTAAGTTCTAATTAAAACTACTTGAAATAAGAAAACATTTCTGCATGCTAAAAAAATGTCTTTTGATAAAAGTAACTTTGTTCTAAAGTACAGCTTTTCATTTAAAGAGGGAGAAATCTGAATGTAA
>JAVSCE010000714.1:0-18758 GCA_032199065.1 Smutsia gigantea
CCAAAGGACAGAGCAACCAGACAGAGAATAAGTAAAGACACAGAGGCACTGAACAACACACTAGAACAGATGGACCTAACAGACATCTACAGAACTCTGCACACAAAAGCAGCAGGATACACATTCCTCTCAAGTGCACATGGAACATTTTCCAGAACAGACCACATAGTAGGCCACAAAAAGAACTTCAGTAAATTCAAACATACTGAAATCCTACGAACCAACTTCTCAGATAACAAACGTATAAAACTAGAAATAAATTTTAGAAAGAAAACAAAAAGGCTCACAAATACATGGAGACTTAACAACATTCTCCTAATTACTCAATGGGTTAATGACCAAATCAAAACAGAAATCAAAGAATATATGGAGACAAATGACAACAACAAAACAAAGCCACAACTTCTGTGGGATGCAGCAAAGGCAGTTCTAAGAGGAAAGTATATTGCAATCCAGGCCTATTTAAAGAAGGAAGAACATTCCCAAATGAATAGTCTAAAGACACAATTACTGAAATTGGAAAAAGAAGAACAAATGAGGCCCAAAGTCACCAGAAGGAGGGACATAATAAAGATCAGGGAAGAAATAAATAAAATTGAGAAGAATAAAACAACAGAAAAAAATCAATAAAACCAAGAGCTGGTTCTTTGAAAAAATAAACAAAATAGATAAACCCCTAGCGAGACTCATTAAGAGAAAAAGAGAATCTACATACCTAAACAGAATCAGAAATGAGAAAGGAAAAATAACGATGGACCCCACAGAAATACAAAGAATTATAAGAGAATATTATGAGAATCTATATGCTAACAAGCTGGAAAACCTAGAAGAAATGGACAACTTCTCAGAAAAATACAACCTTCAAGACTGACCAAGCACGAAACAGAAAAACTAAAGAGACCAATCAGCAGCAACGAAATTGAATCAGTAATCAAAAAACTACCTAAGAACAAAACATCTGGAACACAAGGATTCCCCTCTGAATTGTACCAGACATATAGAGAGGAAATAACATCCATTCCCCTTAAAGTTTTCCAAAAAATAGAAGAGGAGGGAATACTTCCAAATTCATTCTATGAAGACAGCATCACTCTAATACGAAAACCGGGCAAAGACCTCACCAAAAAACAAAATTAGAGACCAGTATCCCTGATGAACGTAGATGCAAAAATACTCAACAAAATATTAGCAAACCGAATTAAAAAATACAAGAGGATCATACACCATGATCAAGTGGGATTCATCCCAGGGATGCAAGGATGGGACTACATTCAAAAATCCATCAACATCATCCACCACATCAACAAAAAGAAGAACAAAAACCACATGATCATCTCCATAGATGCTGAAATAGCATTTGACAAAATTCAGCATCCACTCATGATTAAAACTCTCAACAAAATGGGTATAGAGGGCAAGTACCTCAACATCATAAAGGCCATATATGACAAACCCACAGATAACATCATACTTAACGGTGAGAAGCTGAAAGCTTTTCATCTAAGATCGGGAACAAGACAGGGATGCCCACTCTCTCCACTGTTATTCCACATAGTTCTGGAGGTCCTACCCATGAC
The DNA here is from genome assembly GCA_032199065.1 of Smutsia gigantea. Classification (NCBI taxonomy): domain Eukaryota; kingdom Metazoa; phylum Chordata; class Mammalia; order Pholidota; family Manidae; genus Smutsia; species Smutsia gigantea. The sequence goes on from JAVSCE010000714.1 coordinate 1,578, forward strand.
AATCAGACCAAACAAAGACATACAAGGCATCCTGACTGGTAAAGAAGTCAAATTATCACTATTTGCAGATGACATGATACTGTACATAAAACACCCTAAAGACTCTACTGCAAAACTACTAGAACTAATATCTGAATTCAGCAAAGTTGCAGGATACAAAATTAACACACAGAAATCTGTTGCTTTCCTATACATTAACGATAAACTAACAGAAAGAGAAATCAGAAAAACAGTTCCATTCACAATTACATCAAAAAGAATAAAATACCTAGGAATAAACTTAACAAAGGAAGTGAAAGACCTGTACTCTGAAAACTATACCACATTGTTAAGAGAAATTAAAGAGGACACTAACAAATGGCAATGCATCCCATGCTCTTGGCTAGGAAGAATAAATATTGTCAAAATGGCTATACTACCCAAAGCAAACTACAGATTCAACGCAATCCCTATCAAACTACCAACAGCTTTCTTCAATGAACTGGAACAAATAATTCTAAAATTCATATGGAACCACAAAAGACCCCAAATAGCAAAAGCAATCCTGAGAAGGAGGAATAAAACAGGGGGAATTACGCTCCCTGACTTCAAGCTCTACTACAAAGCCACAGTAATCAAGACAATTTGGTATTGGCACAAAAACAGACAGACCCACAGACCAGTGGAACAGAATAGAAAATCCAAACATTAACCCAAACATATACAGTCAATTAATATTTGATAAAGGAGCCTTGGATATACAATGGGGAGATGACAACCTCTTCAGCAGCTGGTGTTGGAAAAACTGGACAACTACATGTAAGAGAATGAAACTGGACTACTGTCTAACCCCATACACAAAAGTAAACTCAAAATGGATCAAAGACCTGAATGTAAGTCATGAAACCATAAAACTCTTAGAAAAAAACATAGGCAGAAATTTCTTGGACAAAAACATGAGCGACTTCTTTATGAACATATCTCCCTGAGCAAGGGTAACAAAAGCAAAAATGAACAAGTGGGACTATATCAAGCTGAAGCTTCTCTACAGCAAAGGACACCATCAGTAGAACAAAAAGAAATTCTACAGTATGGGAGAATATATTCATAAATGATGTATTTGATAGGGGTTGACATTCAAAATATATAAAGAACTCACGCACCTTAAGAAACAAAAAGCAAATAATCCAATTAAGAAATGGGCAAAGGACATGAATAGACACTTCTCTAAAGAAGAAATTCAGGTGGCCAGCAGGCACATGAAAAGATGCTCCACATCACTAATCATCAGAGAAATGCAGATTAAAACCACAATGAGATATCACCTTACACCAGTGAGAATGGCCAACATTCAAAACACAAACAACAACAAATGTTGGCGAGGATGTGGAGAAAAGGGAACCCTCCTACAGTGCTGGTGGGAATGCAAATTAGTTCAACCATTGTGGAATGCAGTATGGAGGTTCCTCAAAAAACTCAAAATAGAAATACCATTTGAATCAGGAATTCCACTCCTAGAAATTTACCCTAAGAATGCAGGAGCCCAGTTTGAAAAAGATATATGCATCCCTATTTTTATTGCCGCACTATTTACAATAGCCAAGAAATGGAAGCATCCTAAGTGTCCCTCAGTAGATGAATGGATAAAGAAGAAGTGGTACATATACACAATGGAATATTATTCAGCCATAAGAAGAAAACAAATCTTACCATTTGCAATAACATGGATGGAGCTAGAGGGTATTATGCTCAGTGAAATAAGCCAAGCCGAAAAAGACAAGTATCAAATGATTTCACTCATATGTGGAGTATAAGAACAAAGAAAAAAACTGAAGGAACAAAACAGCAGCAGACTCACAGAACCCAAGAATGGACTAATAGTTAGCAAAGGGAAAGGGACTGGGGAAGATGGGTGGGAAGAGAGGGATAAGAGGGAAAAAGGGGCATTACCATGAGCAGATGTAATGTTGGGGGGGCATGGGGAGGGCTGTACTACTCAGAGAAGACAAGTAGTGATTCTATAGCATCTCACTACGCTGATGGACAGTGAATGTAATGGGGTTGGTGGGGGGGACCTGATGAAGCGGGTATTTTAATAATCATAATATTGCACGTGTATAATTGTAGAATAATGATACCAAAACAAATTATTTAAAAAAAAACCCTAAAGACTCCACTCCAAAACTACGAGAACTAATATCTGAATTCAGCAAAGTTGCAGGATACATAATTAACACACAGAAATCTGTTGCTTTTCTATACACTAAAAATGAACTAACAGAAAGAGAAATCAGAAAAACAATTCCATTCACAATTGCATCAAAAAGAATAAAATACCTAGGAATAAACCTAACAAAGGAAGTGAAAGACCTGTACTCTGAAAACTACAAGACACTCCTAAGAGAAATTAAAGAGGACACTAACAAATGGAAATGCATCCCATGCTCTTGGCTAGGAAGAATAAATATTGTGTAAATGGTATACTACCCAAAGCAATCTACAGATTCAACGCAATCCCTATCAAACTACCAACAGCTTTCTTCAATGAACTGGAACAAATAATTCTAAAGTTCATATGGAACCACAAAAGACCCCGAATAGCCAAATCAATCCTGAGAAGGAATAAAACGGGGAATTACGCTCCCTGACTTCAAGCTCTACTACAAAGCCACAGTAATCAAGACAATTTGGTATTGGCACAAAAACACACCCACAGACCAGTGGAACAGAAAAGCAAATCCAAACATGAACCCAAACATATACAGTCAATTAATATTTGATAAAGGAGCCTTGGATATACAATGGGGAGATGACAGCCTCTTCAGCAGCTGGTGTTGGAAAAACTGGACAACTACATGTAAGAGAATGAAACTCGACTATTGTCTAACCCCATACACAAAGGTAAACTCAAGGTGGATTAAAGACCTGAATTTAAGTCATGAAACCATAAACCTCTTAGAAAAAACATAGGCAAAAATCTCTTGGACATAAACATGAGCGACTTCTTCATGAACATGTCTCCCCGGGCAAGGGAAACAAAAGCAAAAATGAACAAGTGGGACTATATCAAGCTGAAAACCTTCTGTACAGCAAAGGACACCATCAATAGAACAAAAAGACATCCCACAGTATGTGAGAATATATTCATAAATGACGTATCCAATAAATGGGTTGACACCCAAAATATATAAAGAAGTCATGCACCTCAACAAACAAAAAGCAAATAATCCAATTAAGAAATGGGCAGAGGACATGAATGGACACTTCTCCAAAGAAGAAATTCAGATGGCCAACAGGCACATGAAAAGATGCTCCACCTCGCTAATCATCAGAGAAATGCAAATTAAAACCACAATGAGATATCACCTCACACCAGTGAGGATGGCCAAAATCCAAAACACAAACAACAAATATTGGCGAGGATGTGGAGAAAAGGGAACCCTCCTACACTGGTGGTGGGAATGCAAATTAGTTCAACCATTGTAGAAAGCAGTATGGAGGTTCCTCAAAAAACTCAAAATAGAAATACCATTTGACCCAGGAATCCCACTCCTAGGAATTTTCCCTAAGACTACAGCAGCCCAGTTTGAAAAACAATATGCACCCCTATGTTTATCGCAGCACTATTTACAATAGCCAAGAAATGTAAGCAACCTAAGTGTCCATCAGTAGATGAATGGATAAAGAAGATGGATGTGGTACATATACACAATGGAATATTATTCAGACATAAGAAGAAAACAAATCCTACCATTTGCAACAACATGGATGAAGCTAGAAGGTATTATGCTTAGTGAAATAAGCCAAGCGGAAAAAAACAAATATCAAATGATTTCACTCATCTGTGGAGTATAAGAACAAAGAAAAAAACTGAAGGAACAAAACAGCAGCAAATTTACAGAACCCAAGTATGGACTAATAGTTACAAAAGGGAAAGGAACTGAGGAGGATGGGTGGGAAGGGAGGGGTAAGGGGGAAAAAGGGGCATTAAGATTAGCAGACGTAATGTTGGGGGGGGCGCGGGGAGGGCTGTACAACTCAGAGAAGACAGGTAGTGATTCTATAGCATCTCACTATGCTGATGGACAGTGACTGTAATCGGGTTGGTGGGTGGGACCTGATGAAGGGGGTAGTTTAATAACCATAATATTGCACATGTAACTGTAGATTAATGATACCAAAATAATTATATAAAAAAGAAAAGATCATGTAATCATATGGGGATTACAACTCTTAATTCTGCATTTCTTGAAGGTGATCTGATGGTGGGAGACAAAAATAGGTTAGCAATCACTGCTTTCAAACAAATAACAGCCGTAAAACAATCTATCTCAGGATCTCTCAAAGCCAGCTTCTGGAGTCAGGCACGTGAGGTTCATAAAATAAATTCTCACGTGTTTCTAGTTCATTTATACTCAATATTTTTGCAGGTGGCAGTATTTCTAGATTTTCTGTTACATATCTTTATCAAAAAGACCCTAACACTGTGATATCAAGTATGGAAGACAACGAGTTTCATATGCTGACCTTCATCCTTTACTATTCCCTCTCGTAAATTGTTCTCTGATCAACTGACACATAACTATGAAAACAGAGGAATTCTATGGTATTAGCCAGCAATACAAGATACTAAACAAAAATCCGCAGCTGCTTAATGAAAGTAATAAAAGAACAAGCTATCTCATCTAGAGTAGACAACATAAACTGCAGAAATGAAGACATTTAGGTTTCTGTATTTCTATCCCCAATGTATCTGCTTATAATACAAGAAAAACAACCATTTTAAACTTAACATTAATTTTTTGTTTTTATATATGATATTCTAGTATATTAATACAAGATATTTATTAACTTGTACATTTAATAATTAATAGTAATGTTTACGATGGCAATGGTAGAAAGACGCTTCATTGCTTATTCATTAAATTTGCACTATATTTCGGCATATTTCTAATTATTTGACACAGCAGTAATCTTTTGTTATAAATGTAAATTTTTAAAATTAATAAAAGTGGATTAACTTAGATACCATAGCATCAGCCTAACGGTGAACTAGGGCAAACTTCTAAAAGGCAAGGTTTCCAACCTTTCAGGCTCCTACTTAAAATGTTAAAAAATGCCCAGATGACAGGACATCTCCAGACCTCTAGAATTAAACTCATCCGCCTGATCCCCTCCCATGAAGTTAGTATTACTTACGCTGAACCCAATTCTGAACCTTTCATTTTTCCAAACAAATATACACAGTCATCAACCTGCACAAACACAAATTTTTAACTTTCAATTCCCAGATTGACACACAGTAGATTCATATACTTAATTCAAGTAAGCAGCACACATCTCAAGAATTATGAATATCAAAGTCTAACCTGGAAGATGTTCACATCCAAGGCTCTCACTGGTCCAGCATGCTTGTCATTCTGGGCAATCACAACTTCCTTTTCTCCAGCTACGATTTTTGAAGGATCATAAAGAAGAATATTTCCATTTTCACCACCTGCAATCAGAACTCCAGAGGTATTTCCTTTGGAATCCATCTTATGAGGCCCCCAAATCAATTTGTGGTACCTATAAGAGAAAAATGAGTAAAATAACTTATTTTCAAAGTCAAATGTAGAAAAAAAATTGAAATTATACATTTAATTCTGTATGTTTTCATAAATACTCCAAAAACATTGCTTCTCCTGTTTTCCGGATAATTGTACATGACTTGGTGAAATTACATTTTAGTTTTTATTTATATTCATATGTGCACATTTGATTTTGTAATCTTAAAGACTTAAAACTCTTTGTAGATGTAATGTAGTATGACAAAGTATACTGATTTGTCAAAAAATAGGGGCTTAATAATGGTTTTACCACTTAGAAACTATGAGACCGTGGGCAAGTTACTTAATCTTACTAAGATGCTTTTTTTGTAAAATAAAATATTTTTCTGTAAAATAGCTGATCAACCACTTCCCTTGATTCTATTTGACTACAGAAGTACTCACTAACAAGCAGTCTGTTAAATAGTAAAGGTATTACAGGAGTCATCTGAAATTTTCTAAGAAAAATAATATATTCTGACAGTACAAAACTGTTATCAAAATTATGTCTATTATGACAAGTACCCCTATTAGTGGCACATAAAACATACCAGTTTGTCAAAGAGATGAAATATGAAAGTAGCATGGAGGTGTATGATGAGACAAATGGTGGTAAGTAGGAAAACTGCCAAGACAAAAGACACCTGAGCTCCAATCACAGTGGGAGGGCTCTGAAGAATATGAGGTCCCATGAGACTCCATGATTTGAGCTGTACTCTGTTAGCTAAAGTACAATCTCTTTACCAAAATCTGCCAGCTATTGAGGCAATAAAACGCATTTTAATACTCCAGTGAAAGTGTCCTTTCTTTACATTATGACAGGGTCTAAGAACTTGGAAAGGTGATTCAAATACTACTATATCAGAAATCATGTCAACAAAATTCTCTGTGAAATGTACTTTTAAATAAAATAAGAAGAAAACAAAAATAATCTGCCATTCAGAGACAGTTACTATTAACATCTTAATATTCACGCGACTACTCCTTTTTCTAGTCATACCTACCTTTTTTGTAAACGGGAGATAAAGGAGATAAGAGTAGTAACTCTACTATTTCATGAGGCCAATAATACTAGAAACTAGAGCCTTTCCTTCCTATCATACACATAATAGTCAACAATAAAAAAAAAATCAACAGAACATATAGACAATTCTCTTGGTTCCAAAGAAATTCACTCATATATTGTTTCATAAACTATTTCATGTCCTGATGGTATTCCTTGTAGTTTCTAATAATGGCATATTAGAGACAAACTAGGCATCACCCACAATATATAATTAAATAATCATATTCATTTAAGTTTGAATCTCATACCTGTGAGAAGAGGAGAAAGTGGCACAAGACTTCATATCCAAAGATGGATCCGAAAGGTCTAATTCAAATATCTCAAGGGAAGCACTGGTACTAAATGTTGCATCCAACTGCTGAGCGGATGTTCCTATAGAAAATACATTTATGGTTAACTACACATGCAAAAATAAAAGACTCAGAGAAAACAAAACAAAACAAATTAAATGCATGTTTTTCAATTACCTCACTCATGAATGCTGCATTAGTGGCTTAAATCTCAGCACATATGCCATGAGCAGATGCTTCAATTACTATAGCAATGAAATTCTGACACAAGGCTCAGAGATAATGTTTGTAAGAGTGGGCAGTGCAAGTGATTTTTGTAAATATTTTAAAAGCTCTCTGTAAAAACAGTCCCATGATTTACTCTGCTTATATTCACAAATGATATAATTCCAATTTTTTAATATAAAAATGCTTGCATCAACATGGTTCTTCACTTATTCAAATTGATATTTATTAACTTTTTTTAGATGATATCTGTTTTGCTTAATACTGGAAGAATGAAAGTAAAACAATTCTTATGAAGTGGGGAAGACACCATATATTTAATATACCATGTCTACTGCTATGACGTACAAAGTGCTATGGGAACACAGAAGAAGGTCACTGAACTCAGCTGGTAGGGGGAGGCTTGCTTTCTACAGGAGATGAAACTTGAACAGAATCTTCAAGGACAGGTCTGAATAAGTCAGATGTGGCAGAGAAGAAATTAGGTAACTAATACTATCCTCTCTCTGCTGAGCTTACCTGTAGCTAGATAAATAGGATGATTCTGGGCAGGACTCCACGCCTGCATCGCTGTACGATCCACTTCTTTTAACTTCATCCTGGTAAAGAGAATATTTTACATAGAAATACACTGAACATGTAACACAGAACATAGAAACATTTTTAAATAGAAATATACTGGACAAACCACTATGTCATTAGTAATGCCAGAATGTCAATAAATCAAACTGGTTTGGGCATCATTTGTTGGGAATGTTCAATATTAGAAAGAAGAGAAACTTGTTAAATTATTTTGATACAAATATAGGTTATTCTAATTGTTTACAGATAACAGTCCTTCACCTGAAAAATCAGTCTGGAAAAAAAGACTTGCAAAAGCAATACAGGGTAGTATCTGAGGAAGTAATCTTGCTATACAATATGATTCTCAGACAACAATGTTTCAGGGGTAAGGAAAGGCACAAAATACACAAGGTCCATCCTTCTGGTGCAGGATTACTCAATTTTAAGGGCAATTTTAAAAATCAATTTTAAAATAAAAGAGACTAACTACAGTGATGAATAATACAGTAAATAATCCACACATTTTAAAGACAAGGCAGAAAAAAATTTTAAATCTGGTCACTCCAAGCTACAAACCCACATACCACCAGTTTATACATTCTCCATTAATATTACTTTGGCTGAAAAATTCAAGAGGTAAGTACTATAGCTTTCAAAAAAAATCTGTTATTTTACATAAATACATTCACATGGCACAGTAATTCACTATGATATACCATAATATAGTTAGTCTGCTACAGGTGAACACCTGAGTTGTTTCTTTTACTATTTTTACAAACAGTGCTGAAATAAATGGCCACATGTACATGTTATTTCATTCATGGGCAAGGAGAATTATCAACTTCCAGAAGTAAAAGTGCTGGCTGGGTTAATGTAATTTTAACTTTGATGGGTATTTTCCACTTGCCCTCCACCAGGAACTTTTCACACTTCCAGAAGTAATATATGTGTAGTTGCTGCCCTATATAGCCTTACCTGAGTAACACTTCCAGGTTTTTAACAACATAACAGGCAAAATGTTAGCTCTAGTAAGTTATAATTTGCATTTCTCTTACTATAAATAATGTTGAGCATTTTTAAATATGGTTATGGGTCATCCATATTTCCTTCTCTGTTACCTTTTCTGTCTATCCTTATTTATATCATTTGTCCAATTTTCTATTAGGTTGTCAGCTTTTGTCTTCTTTGATTTTTTCCCTTCACAAGATTTTGATTTTTAAAAATAGATTTATTTATTAGAGCAGTTTTAGGTTCACAGAAAAACTGAGTGAAAAATATAGAGTTCCCAAACTGCCTCTCCCAACTCCCAACCACAGCCTCTCCTACCATCCACATCCTGCCCCACAGTGGTGCATTTGTTACAGTCAAACCAACACTGACACGTTATCATCAACTAAGTGCATGGTTCACATAGTTATTAGGGTTCACTCTTCGTGCCATAGAGTGTATGGGTTTTAACAAATGCATAGTAACACATATCTACCCTTATAGTACCATTCATAGGTTTCCCTGCCCTAAAAATCCTCTGTTCCACCTATTCATCCCTTTCTTCCCCTGTCCCTCCTCCTCCTTCCCTCCAGGCAACCTACTGATCCTTTTACTGTCTCCATAGTTTTGCCTCTTCCAGAAAGTCATTTAGTTATAATCATACCATATGTAGCCTTTTCAGACTGGCTTTCACTTAGTATTAGGCACTTAAGGTTCCTACATGTCTTTTTGTGACTTGATAGCTCATATTTCTTTTTAGCACTGAAAAATATTCCATTGTATGGATGTGCCAGATTTTTCTTTTATAGTCAAATTTATCACTTAAAAAAAATTGTTTCTGAAATTTGATCAGCTAAAAAGGTCTTCTGCACGCCAAGGTTATGAAGAAATTCATCCACATTTTTCTTCTAGCGAATTCATTTGTGGCTTATTCTTTTTTTTTTTTCATTAAGGTATCAATGGTATACTATTTTATGAAGGTTTCACATGAGCAACATTGTGGTCACTACATTCCCCATATTATCCAGTGCCCCCACCACCCCATTGCAGTCACTCCATCAGTGTAGTAAGATGCTGTAGAGTCATTACTTGTCTTCTCTGTGCTATACTGCATTTATGGTTTATTCTTGTATTTAAATTTCAACTCACGTGATGGTATATAACATATGTTCAAAGTGATTGTTTTTCTTAGTACTCCAAAACCATATATTGAAAAGTCTACCTTTTTCCTACTAAGTTTAGGTATCACCATATTGTATATTCCTATGTTTAGTTTTATTTCTGGGTTTACTATTAGGTTTCTATTCCTCTAGGTATTAGGATATAGGTTGGAATTTCCATTCCTTTACATGTTTAGGTTTATTTGTGGATTTCCATCCTTTTCATTTGTTTATTTACATGCTAGGCACTCCACTGTTTTAAATACTGAGAGTTTATATGAGTATTTTGATAATCCCTATTCATTGCTTTACCCCCCACCCTGTTTTCCTTGCTATTACTGTTTACTATATAAACTTTTCTGATCCCAGGAAAAACAGAATGTAAGTATTTTTACTGAATCTGCATTAAGTCAATAAATTAATTTATGGAGAACTGACACAATGTTGAATCTTCCCGTCGAGAACATGATGTCCTGTAATTTAACTTTGTTTTTATCTTTTAGTACTGCTGCAAATTTTTTGACATTTTAGGTGTGCACATTCCTAAGTGGTTTGTTTGTAAATATGTCTTCTTTTTCTTCTGTTATATTGTCTTTTTATATAAAGGCTAATCATTTATGTTAATCTTGTATCTTGCTATCTTACTTAACTCTTTTTGAAGTAGTTTTTCAGCAGATTCTGGTGGGTTTTCTATATAAACTCTTACCATGTGCCAAATGACACCTCCTCTCTTCAAATTGGTATTCTAATTTCCCTTGTCTAAGTTGGCTAGTATTTGCCGTACAATATTAATTAGTGAAAACTGTGTGATTTCTTGTCTTTTTCTTGCTTTAGTGGGAAAGCCTACTGTATGACCACTGAGCATGATTTTGGGATCTGAAATATACATAAACATATAGATATAAATATATATAATGTAAGCAAATAGCCACTGATTACTGTTTTATTGAATGCTATATAGACTTTAGGGTTGAATTTTGTCAAATACTTTTCATTAGGTAACTGGAGATGACAATATGGTTTTTCTCCTTAGTCTATCAATAAATAATAGATTTCATAATATTGAATCATCTTTTCAATTTTACCTTAAATAAACCTCTCTGGTGCTAGATTGTTTAACATAGTTTTCCTTCTAGAGTCATTTAAGTGGGATGGAGGCTGAGGTTTCCTTTGTGCAATCTTTGTCAGGTTTTGATGCCCATGTTATACTTCCTTCATAAGAAATGCGGGAGTTTTCCCTCTTTTTCTATGCTCTGGAACAGTTTCAATAGCAGCACTGGAATTATAGGTTCTTTAAGGATTTAGAATTCTCCCATGAAACATCTGGACCTGGTGCTTTTGGGGTGAAGTTGCTCCTTTGCTAATTTTCTCTATTTCTCCTGTGGAAACTGATCTATTTGAATTATCTTTATTTAAAGTAGTTTTTGGTAAATTATATTTTCCTACAATAATCCTTTTTTAAAAAAAAGATTTTCTGATTTAGTTGTTTAGACTTGAACAACATAGACTCATGATTCTTTTAATTTTTGCTGTGATTATTTATTAGTCCTTATTTATGATGTACACTTTTGTTTCCCCCTACCATCCCCTTAAAACTGATTAGCTAGTGTCTTGTCTGTTTTACTGAATATTTTCAAAGGGCCAATTTATTTATTAGTTCTGCTTTTTATTCTCCAAGTCATTCATTTCTGCTTTTATTTTTATTAATTCTTCAACCTTCTTTTGGTTTACTTAGTTCTTTTTCTTTTTGAGTTAAATGCTTAACTCACTCATTTTTATTTCTTCTTTATTCCTGTAAGTATTTAAGGCTCTGAATTTTCTCTGAGCATTGCTTTAGCTAGATCCCATACATTCCCAGTGTTTTCATTCTGCAGTCATTTATACATTCTATTTTCACCTGCATTCTTTGTTGATCCAACAGTTGTTTGAATTTAATATCCAGGTGGAGGGTTATTTTTACTACACTGTGATGTTTCTGTACTCTGTCTTCCTTATGAATTTATTGACATTTTCTTTAGGGCCTGTAAAGGAGTTTATGTGACTCTTCATGAGACCTGAAAAGAAGGGGTATTCTGTTTTCCAGGGTCAAGTTCAAAATATGTTAATCATTTCTACCCAACTGACTTACTTGTTAGGTCTTCTATAACCTTATTTTTTCCCAGTTGATCTGTCCTACACTGAGAAGAGTGGTTTAAAAGCCTCCTACTCTAATGCATTTATGCCTTTTTCTTCTGTATCTCCTCAAACTTGCTTTATAAAAGTTACTTTGTTATTTAACACACAGTTATTTGGGAGACAGATATTCAGTGTTAAATGTTCACTATCAAATACACATTGTAGCTTTATGAAGTATTCCTCTTTGTCTTTAATAATGCCTTTGATCCTGAACTGTCTCATATTAAGATCAATACCTTCACTTTCTTTTTATTTGCCTTTGTGTGTATACTTTGCCCCTTCAACCAGTTTGTTTTCACTGGCTATCTTGAATGCAGTAAAAAAAATCAGGTTTTGCTTGGTGATCCAGTTTGAAAATCTTCTCAATAGATTAGCTAATAAGGCCATTTAAAATTTACTGATATAACAGACATAGTTGCTCTTAGTTCTTTCTTATTCTGTTGTTTGATTTTATAATTTTAAAAAATACTTTAATTGTCTATTTACTTTTTTGTATTTCATAATTTTCTGATAATTAGGATTTGCATTTTTGTTCCAAAATGTGTTTCTGGTTCTATCTTTATAATTTAAAATAATTTTATTTAATACCATTAATCCTCTATTTCTTTATACAATAACTACTATGAGCACAAATGAAATTAACTTTATAATCTTACTGCCCCTCTTGCATTAGTCAACTGTATTATCTTCCTCAGTGTTTACCTTTATACTGTTAAATATGGTTATACTTCTACTGATTTGTCAGCCTTAAATGATGTCCTTTGACTCCCATTATAGATGAGAAAATCCATAAACTTATCCTACCTCTAGTTTTCTTCCTACTTTCTAGTTCTCTTAATATTATAAAGTCTTCTAACTATTCCTACATTATCAGATACTTAACATGTGCATTTTATTCTTTTTTTCCTTATTCCTACTTTTGTTTTAGCCTCAGGTCTATAGTTAAATATACTTAATGCTCTCCAACAGCACTCTTGCCAGTTTTTACTCATCTCTAGAGGATAAAGTTCATCCTCTAATAGTTTCCTTAAGAGGGCCATACAATAAAAATACGCCCTGAGTTGCATATATTTCCACTGTTTATACTTAAAGAGCATTTTACAGAGAGAAAATTAAGGCACAGAAAGATTAAATAATTTGTACATGCTAGCAAGGAAAAAAGCCAAGATTTGAACTCAGAAGTTTAATTCCAGAATCCAAGCTCTTATTTGTTATTTCAACAAGTCCTGGTATTTAATTTTAATAATAGAAGAAATATTAACATTTAAATGAAATAATGGGAAAGCAACTATGATACATGATGAAATTAAGAGAAGAAATGTATTTCAGAAACTCTGCTAGTTAGACAAAACTGTATTTAAAGAGGTTGAATCACCTGGTTAAAAGAAGGGCCTCTGAAGTCAATTCTTCATTTGAATATTGGCTCTGCTATTTAACATCTTGGACACATTATTTAACTTCTCTGAACCCCAGTTTCTATATCTGTAAAATGGGGATAAGAGGGACTACCTTATGGGATGTTTTGAGGTTTAAATGAGATACTGTATTTTATAAAGGGTCATACACAGTGCCTCATACATATAGACTAATAGGATTTTTAATATATTACCTACTTAAAAAAGTTATCACTATCATGAGATTCAGCAAATGATACATCTAGTTTCTTAAGATTATTCTGAAAAAAAAAAAGGGGGGGGAAATCCCTGTTTTCTAAGACATGAAAAAGAGTCCTATGTTGTGTATATGAAATGGCCTCTTCCTCTCAGACATCACTGATAAGCTCACATCCCAGCTCCTTCGTGAAAACTACACTAATGATCCAATCCACAATGATCTAAATAATCCCTTAACTGTTTATATTTGTACTACACTTTAAGCATTTTACAACAAAGTGTCTTACTCTATCTGAACAAAACTTTATAACATTCTATTGGTACATATTGTTTACATATTTTTACCATTGCCTTTTTAACAACTGTTTAATATGTCATCTTGTCTCACTAACAATATTACAATTTTTATTCTTTTTGGACTCAGATTTGCTTAGCACAGGGTGAGGTACACAGATATTTTGCTTGATTGAGAATGTTTATATTTAGAGGAATATAAATAGACTGATGAGCTAGAGAGACTAATTTCTGGTGAAAAACTTTTCAAATTCTTAACTGTTTAAGGGGTAAAATAACTTTAAAAAAGCTTCTCTTATTTAAAAGATTGGGAGAAGTATTGTTAGGGGAAAAAGAGTTTTTATAAAACGCCTTACGAATAATTTCTACAAATAAAAACCAAATAGCTATATATGTTAAAAAAAATTTTTAACAGAATTACAGTATTTCTAAGAGCAAAGGTACAACAAGGGGCTACACAGTTCATGAACACTTAGTTATTGTGTAACATTTACTTTAAGAGAAAGAGACAAATGTGCAAGAACATAAAATGGGTAAGTGAGAATTCAAAGCCTTTCTAAAAGCCTATTACTTGTCCTTAGCACTCAGTGCTCCACCAGAAGTAGTTCCACTTATTAACCTGTACTGAACACAAGGCTTCAATACAAACTGTTTAAAAAAAAATCACTATATTTCAATGGCCTAGAACTACAGTATGTGGTCTGAATCTAACTAAACAATAGTACCATCATCTACCTATTGCAATCATTCTCAAAACTATGCTATGGAAATACAGCTTCTGGATGTACATGTACTTTCTTCTCCTAGAAATGTTCATTTAGTTGTACTAATTTTCTTGAAGATATGAAGGCTAAAAGTAGGCCATATATACTTCCAAAGCAAGACTTGCTTTAAAAGCTTTGCATAATTTTTCAATGTTATTATGTTATTTGTGATTAAAATTCACACTATGCAGACTTCTTTCATACAAGACTATTTTACAGAGAACATAATCATTCTGAAAATATAAAAAGAAAAACTGTGAGGACAGTGGCTTGTTCACATATGTCATTTACAAGACATTTTGTACAATACAGCAGTGAAGTGTATGAAGTCTTGAGCCAAACCCTCATTTTAAATCCCAGTTCCACCCACGTCCTAGCAGTGACTTTAGGCATGTCACTTTACCTACGTGTGTCTTGGCTACCCACTTGGTAAAATAAATACAATGAAAGTGTATCTATGCCATATGGTTGTTGTGAGAATTAAAAGAAGTATTAGGTAAAGTACTTAGAACAATGCTTGGCATGTAGTAAACAAATGCCCATTAATGTCAGCAATTATAAGAGTCTCAATTTAAAATGTTTATCCCAGTGAATCTTCAAGAAACACCTATCGAAGAAAATTTATGTCCCAGAGTAGAAATCTTATTTTTTCATCCAAGCTTCTTTGCATGTAGTTAAATGGAAACGTTTTTCTTCCTGTTCACTTTCTAAATGCTAATTTTGTGAAAAAATGCTAAAACCCAACAGCACTATTCTCTAAAAAATACCAACCTAACAATGCTACATATAAAGCTGACCCACACCTTAGGGAAAAAAAAAGTGAAAGAGGTAATATAGGTGGAAAACTGACTCCCAAACCGGGAAGGAATACAGATGCTAGCTGGCACAAAATCAATCTAGCATGGGCAAAATTTCTCATTATGGATGGCTACATTTTTCTAGGGCATTTATTTAGTATTATCAATGCTCTAGGCCCATCTCATTCAACCAAAACCAAATCAAAGAAGCAACTATACATTGGTTACTGAACTCAATAGTGTCATACTTACCTGGAGACTAATTAAAAGTTTTTGAGCCGAAATTAACTTATAAGAATGACATTTCTAAATACAATGTCAACTTAATATCACCTTACTAGGGTTTTTAACTGGATTTTTAACTTGGGATTTGTATACCTCATGAAACTATACAGAAAATCCTATATATATGTGTAAATGAATTTTCCTGGGAATAACAGTGCTTTCATTAGGTCCTCAAAAGGGTGCTTAAGCCCAAAAGATTAAAAATCATTGCTCTTTACAATTCACAAATTTTTCTATTCTTACTAGTTTCAGAGAAGAACCTGTTTATATAAAATTAAACAGTATAATTATAAATCCATTCCAAATCTCACATTTCCCGAATAACCCTGGATATGTGCAACATAAATTCACAACTACAAAAACACTTCAAGTTATCTAAAAGTTCTTAGTCTAAAAACTTTCCCCAGAGCTGTAATTAAGGGACAATGAGAAACAAAAGACCCACCCAAAAAAATGGGAAATTTAGCCAACTCTAAAACAAAACGCAGAGTAGTCTGATACAAGGATAATACTCTATCGATTAAATAGTTACGATCGCCAACAACAGTAAAATTTAAATTTTCTGGAGTTAGGAGACACAAGCTTAGGACGATTATCACAATCACTACAACTTCGCAAAGACCTACGTGAAATTAAAGTTCCTTGAGTTCACAGACAAGTTTGCAATGCTCACAAGACCAGGCAATATTTTTACTTATTTTACACCTGCCTCGTAATTTAACCTCTTATTATAACTTACTGCAAAAACATAACACTTAATGAGACTTCCTTCGAGGTATATAGGTTGCGATTGGCAACTACTGACCTTACAATAATCCAATCCTGGTTAAATGATAGTAGCCTTCAGTTAAAACCTACAAAGCTTTAAACCTGGCAACTGTTCAAATAAAAACAAAAAATTCTAACCAACCAAAGTCAACCAAAGTAATCCTGAGGTTTGTTTCCTTCCCTCACCCTGGGGACTGCACCTCTTTGTGCACAAGGGTCTGAAGGTCTGCTAACCTAAGACCCCAGTTCCCGGCCGTGGCAGACACCCTGTCGCAAGCCTCTGGGAGCTCTTGCCCAGCAAAGAAAACGTTGCCGGATGTGGACCGGCGCGATTCCCGAAGCAGCCGTGACGCCAGGCGTTGTCCCGCCGGGCCCTACACGAAGACTAGGGACGCGCCGCCACCAGAGATCGGGCCCCTGCAGAGACCGAGGCTGCAGTCGCAGGTCTGGCCCGGCCCGTGCACTACCTCAAGGCTGCAGGGCCGGCGAAGAGGGCAGGAGGTAACAGGCGGAGACCCTCGGCGACCAGTTCCTGCGATAGCTCGGCGCCCGTCGGGCTCTCCCAGCATTCGCCACTGCCCCTTCTCCCCGCCCAGGGCCACCTCCACGTTCCGCTCCAACGTGGC